>PTEX01000014.1:6942187-7064124 GCA_003342815.1 Eudromia elegans | reverse complement strand
TGTGCAGGGGGGTGGGACTAGATGACCTCTAGAGGTCCCTTCCAACCTTAAGCATTCTATGATTCTATGATTTATGATATGGTTGAGTACAAAGCATGAGTCAACAATTCACACACTATTAAAGACTTGCTTAATGAAATTCAGATAATAAAAAAAAAACCCACAAAAAACAAACAAACAAACAAAAAAACCTATGTTGTCATTGTTGTCATGGAATCTGTAAAGACATTTCCATATTTGGGAAGCTCAGTCATCATTTTTGTATAATTCATCCAGATGTACAGAACTTTTTGCATAGAATAAGATTACTATAGACCTAAGGAAGAGTTTGGCAGTGCTGTATTATTATTATTATCATTTTTCTTTTTCAGAACTTTAGGAATATCAGGGCACTATAACCATAGCAGAAAAGACCAGTGGGTTGCTATTTTGAAATAKGCTTCTTTGAAAATGGCCAATACTAGATGAATGAGAAGAAAGTGAATCTACATTTCTTTATAAATGTAGTTCAACAGGTATGCAGAATAATTACAAGAGGAGGAGAATATTTAACTTCTCAGTTCTAATGTTAATTTTAACTCTGTTTTAGAATATTTTAAAGGATTACAACCTTTTTTATGCTCACAAGTCTTTACACTATGTAAGCAGTCTAAAACATAGCAGTCTTGGTTATGCTGAAAAAAATAGACTAGCATCTCAATGTCTTCTTTTATTTAAAGATAAACTTCAGAAGGGATTTAGAAATATATCCTTAAGTATTAAATTTTGGCAGTTTGGTCCTACTTTAAAATGCACATCAATAATAGACCTTGATTAACTTGATTTTCTATGGTTGAAATAAAAGGTACGGTGGTTTTCATGCTTTCACATGGCTGAGCCTTTTGACAACAGCTTTGGTATTTAAGTACACTTTTGAAGTGTAGAAAGGAAGACACAAAAGAGCACAAAAGCATCCATATGCAGKAGCACAACAAGGTTGACATGCATTGGTTTATCATTGTTACACTACAAATGGCTCCTGTATAACTGCTTTGGCCTTAAGAGTATTGTCTTGGAAACTAGCTATGGATATAACACAGTAATCCCTATCTAGCAGAGATTTCATGTATATTTTTTTCAAATACTGGAGGTATATCATTTGCAGACCCCTCAAATTCTGTGGTTACTGTGAATTCTGGTTGATTGATAATCTTAGAAGAAAATAACAATTAGCCTTTTTCATTTCTACAAATCAAAGGATAAACTTTTATCATTAAGTTAGTGTATGTGCCTTCCTTTTATTTTTTGTTTGTTTTAAACATCGTTTGGTGTTTTAAAATGCTCTTAGGAAGGTTTCGAGTCTTCCAAAACTGAAACAGAATTAAGGAAATTGGAAAGGTATGACTTAGGATTTTCCAGAAGGTTATTATTAGGAATATTAGGTTTTCTGAATCAAAATTATGTATTGCTCCAATGTAAGATAAGACTTTAGAAAACTAACAATGTTCAAGTGAAGCTTTCTTTGAGAGTAARCCACTAATATCTCCATAGACAGTGACAACTACTGTTGTAAGTGAAAGAGGAATGCTTCATAATATTTTCACGTTCTTGTGTAAATAACATGCTACTTAAATATCTGACTTTTATAGACCTATACCATATGTTCAATTCATGAAGTAAATATGCTGCCAGGTATGAGAGGTAGCAAGTTCAGTCATCTAGACAGAATTATGAAATAAGAGAGGTAATATTCACAGATGGTATTCTATTTCTAATCAAGCATCTGATTTTAACCTGAAGCAAGACAATCCTGGTGGATATAGAGATGAGCAAACTACATGGAACTGGAAGAGTAAAACAAACTAAAGTGACAATTCCCTGATATACTGACATTTGACTGTCAGGAACTGTTTCAAATACTTTTTTTTTTTTTTTAATAATATATCATCTAGAAGAGTGTATTATTTTTATTTGTACTTTAGCCATTGTAATTTCTGGTGATTGCCTGCCATAAACTGACTAATCTGTTTTCTCTGTATATGACTGAGTTTTCCTGTTGCTTGTTGCTACAATTTGAAATGAGATTCAARCTTATTTCATTAATGCGTTGCATAGCCTTTACTGTCTACACTGAAACATGATGAATATCTAAATGTCTATTATATATGCAAGAGGATATATAAAAATATTCATATCCATTTTTCTAACACAGATTTTCATGAGAAAATAGCAGAAAGAAATATATGCTTTCCATAAGTATTATTCCACTTTTTAATGAACTTATATTTGTTATATTTCTCATCTAGAAAGAAATAAAATCTATCCTTTGATTGTCTGCAGGAAAGTCTTTAAACAGAAATATTTCTCTTGTACTCTTCTAAAATCATGCTAATATAGCAGCTAGAGAATTTTTATGGTCTGCAAAGATGCAAGCATATTTACTAGACAAATTTTCAAACACATATTTTGAAACATTTTGAACTCACTTAAGCTTAGTAGGAACAAATAAAGCTTGTAAAATGTTCACTCAAAATGATTCTTTTTAATTTTCAGTAAGGTTTCTACTTGCTCCAGTAAAATATTCAAACAAATAGAGTGTCAGAGTTTGCGAGTGCTGTTTTAAACTGAGAGCAAGGAGAGGAGAGCTTTTTTTTTTTTTATTATTATGAACTTCAGGACAGGTGTGCAAAATTACTTTYCAAGGTCAAGAAACAAGTGAATGGCAGAACTTTACAGAGAATTCAGATCTCCTGCTACCTGATCTTGTACATCATTTAAAAGATTATACTAGATCTTTCCCAAAACTGAGCTCGTTAATTTTGTACTTAGTGCTGCTCCTTTTACTAAAAAAAAAATGTCTTTATTTCTAGGTGAAGGTATGGAGGTTGATACTGTGGATAGTGTGTTGGTTTCAGTGTGTTGGTTATAAGGATGAAAAAAGCAGACAAAATCTTCTTTAAAGAATTCAAGGAAATCTCCRGATCACAGACGTGACTCACTGGGAGAGCTTTGCTTTCCCTGACAGCTTCTTGAAAGGCATCATGGGAACACAGGCTAGCAGATTTTCCAGAAATCTAGCAGATTTCTGGAAGTGGCAGGTAACTTCTTGACACAGATACTAGATGAGCTAAAGACAGGGGTGCTGCACAGCTGAATATGATCCTCACAAGCAAGGAGGAACTGGTTGGGGATGTAATAATCAATGATAGCTTTGGCTGTCATCATATTAAATAAGGAGTTTGAGGTCCTGAGGAAAGGGCAGAAGATAAATAGCAGAAGATAGACCCAGGACTTTGAGAGAGTAGATTTGGGCTTATTCAAGGAACTGCTACATGCAATCCCATAGGAKGAGGCAGCGCTGAAGAGCAAAGAAATTCAGGAAAGCCAGAAAGTCTTCAAGAAAAACGTCTTCTCAAGTGGAAGAAKGATTTTTATGATACTCAGGGAAATAAGTAGATGTATCGGGAGACATGGTTAAAAAAGGAGTTTATAACAGAGCCTCAGTGAAAAAAAAACAAAGCAAACAAACAAAYGACAACAACAAAAACAGCCAGCGTATTAAGAGGTGGAAGCAGGGAGAGGCTATGAAGCAGGGCATTTAGAAACACTCTTAGGAAAGGCAAGGCTCAGCTACAGTTCAGACATGCTAAGAATGTCAAGGGCAACAAGAACTTCTCCTGTTGCTTTAGAAGTAAAAGGCTGAACAAACAAAATGAATATCCAATGCTGAGTGGAGCCGCTAGATGAGCAATGGCAGACACAAGTAAGGCTGAGGTACTTGAGATCATCTTTGCACCAGCCTTCAGGCCAGGAAGGTCTCTATGCTTACTGACAGGATTCAAGAAGAAGGAAAAACAGCACTAGATGAAGTTAAGCTTGCATATAAGAAGCCCAATGAGGCTAATGGGGCACTGGAAGAGRTTGTCCGGAGGACCAGAGAGAGAGGCTGGGCAGTTTCCATTCTTACATTTTTCAGGATGTGACTGGTGAAAACTCTGAGCAAACTGCACGCATCTCACAGCTGATCCTGATTTAAAAATGAGTTTGGACTGGGGGAATCCCTGCTAATTGGATTTTTCCTATGGCCATATTATATAAAAATATCCCCTTTTTTAATACATGAATTTCCTTTTTTTTCATAGAGGAAAAATAAATAGTTGCCTTTTGCTGAACAACTTACATGTAATGAGCCAACTGCATCAGGAATAATAAATATTTCTTCCAAATCCTGAATGCATCTAAGCTTTTCTTTTAAATCAAATTTCTTATACAGGTCCTTCATTTCCAGAATCCTAATCTCTTAGGACTCTCACACTGTTTTATTTCTTAGATACCCAGTTTTGCATACCTAAGAAATATCAAATAAAGTCATCCTATCATGTCATACTAAACTAAAAAGGCTAGCTGAGTAATCTCTAGCCTTTGTGTGAATAAGGATGGAATATGGGTAATCTGAGACTAGAAAATCARGTAATCTGAGATTGTGTAGAGTCTTTGCCCTTCTTTTTCAACATCTTCTTGTTCTTCTTCTAATACTGTGGGATTTTTTTAGCTTATATGATTGATTTTATCTTATAAAACATAGATTGTCTCTGTTTGGCTTAGTTTCTGATCCCTTCTTTATATTGAAGGCTCTTTCTATAAACACTAAAAAAGAAGAGTAATCACAATAGCCTTACCTAGAACTGCTATTCTTAAGCAGATTGCAGATTTACTGCAAGTTACTTGAAGAYTGTATAGGAAGCCAAACACTCAGTACCTCCAAGGCTTGCTCCTTTACAATAGTGCATATCGTTCCTACTATTTCTTCATTGCAATTCTTTCTTAGATGTGCTTTATAAGCACGTTTCATTTCAGAGCACTCTTGTAGCAAGTGATAACAAATCATTGCCTTTCAGATGGAAGAAACTGATAAGCTAGAGAAATAATATGAACCTTTACTTGATATAAGGGARAGTTAGCAAATCCAAATTATGCAATAGTACAAGCAATAATATAAGCAAATAGTATCATATGTACATTAGATATATCTGACATTCTGCTTGTCTCCAGTTGTAGCTTACTTCTTTCCACTGGTTGTTGAAGAGAAGTTAGTAGAACATGTCTGGAATACATGATTGTTGGTTTTAACTGTTTTTTAACTGGAACCTCCTCTTAGGCTTTGACATACTTGTGTGAAGGCAAAACAATCTTTTCTTCCAGGTGGACCCAGATGAAGGCTTGCATAATCAAAGGCAAGAAAAGCTCTTTTCTATGCTGTAGCTGCCAATTTGCATAACAGCAGTGGTTAAATGGAAGTCTTGACAAAAAAATCCATTCATTAACATTCAAAATACACCTGTGCTCTGCTTGAGTTATTTAATTTTTTACTGCTGCACCTGTACATAACACTACTTTCTTTTTCACCACTGGCTTTTTGGCATGATAGCAAAGCAGTGGAAATGTTAACTCTGTCACAGAAAATGAGTGGACATTTTGTACATTTTTTTAAAAGCCAAAAAATATTGACCCTGCTGTAGGAAACAAGAAAAAAAAAAAAAAAAAGTGGAATCTAGTGAAACAATAGGTTCCAACTCAGTAGAGCTCACTGAAATATGCTTGAAAGACTTTAGGAATAATAATAAAAATCGTATCTGGGAAATTCAGAATAGAATAGTTGATGTCCTTTTCTCTACTCATTTAAATTCCCACAGGCTGTAATGTTTAGTTTATGTTTATTTTCAGGAATTTGACTTATTTTTTCCCCAAAGACATAAGCTTGTAATGGTAAATGGATTCTGAAACAAGTTCTCAGTCCTTGCTCTTTTGTCATGTTTTGTTTGTCTAGAGAAACTCAAAATTCATTTTCTTACTGTGAATGTATGCTTCTTTTCATATTACTTGAATTTTGACAGTGATCTTTTGAAATGGGAGACTGAAGTCAAATTCTGAAATGATGCAAGAGACTCTTAGGCTCTGTAATTTCCTGACTTAAAAGTAATACCCTCTTATATCTTTTGCCAGTTCCTAAGCATGGAATTTAGAGCAAATAACACTCCCTTGAATCTGAGTTTAATTTCTACAGATGCCTATTTACGTTCACATTGAGCTATAATGATTATTGCTACCTTTGTCATATTTTGCAGCTCTTCTGAACTGACACTTCACCATTTCAATGGAATGCCAAACAAGTTTCTCCCTGCATCAAAGTGCATCTAAGTTAAATCAGTATCTTCACTAAAAGGTAAGAGCACAGACAGAGAGGATTTAAGGTCATAGAAAAAAATGAAAAACAAAAAAGCCAAGCAGTAGCTGAGGTACCTGAGTCATCTATGGAAATAAACTATGCACAGACTACAAACAAAAAAATAGAATATGCGAATAATGCATACAGAAGTTGCAACTATGAAAGGTTATAATGGTCCTAATACATTAACCAAATTATTTTTTTCTTYCAAGAAATAGCAAAATGTATATCCACTTGAATTATAAGTAAATTTACCTGTATTTACTTTGCTTCAGATATTAAATTGACAGAACCAAGGGCAGCAAAAGATCATGTTACTCAGCTACACACAGTGCTAGAAGTTTACATTTGTTGGGTGTTCAGGAGTATCTTCATTTGCAAAGATGGCTAGTATCTACAAAGATGACAGCCACAGCCAGTGAGCCTGTGCGTGGGTTAGCTTCAAGAGCAGGTTGCAGCGAGATTTTCTCTGCTACATAGTGGTAGTGTTGGCTTGGTCGCGGGTGACAAGGTGGGTATATACGGGCTTGAAGAGTGAATTATTCTTCACAACACATGAAGAAGTTTGGTGGTCTGGAAAACAATTTATGAGACTTCAGGAATGTGTAATGAAGAATCTTGCCCATTCCATCTTCATTCGGAGCTCTTAGGTAGTCCAAGATTTAAAGGAACTTGTATCGCCAGTGAAACAAAAGGGAGCAAGACTGCTCATCTGGGATGCATAAATCTTACAAGGCTATTTTTAACATGAAAACACTCAAGAATATTCTGCCCATCCCAAGGTAATGTGATAGAGGAAGGCATTTCTTGAGCATCAGAACAAACAGATCAAGTATAGGGGAAGAGTTTGACAGATGCATTCAGTTATATCACACACTTGCACACTCTTGTTTTCTCTGGTTCCTGGTGCCACAGACACACAGGCCTTCTAACCCACAGTCCCACTCCAGATGCTGGCACTCCAGTCTCTTCCACTGCAGGCACCACAGACACACACACACACCTCTGAAACCTGTGGTCTGTCTCCACTTGCTGGCGCCCAGACCTACACACACGCACACAGAGAAAAGAGCAGTCCTCACAYGGGAAATTAATTAGAAAGGAATTTAATAAGAAGAAAGGACAGACTATGTTCACCAGGTGCAAGCCACGGCCAGACAAACCCCTGACCAAGCCTGTTTACAAGTGATTTGTTCCTTTTTATCCTCACATCTACCTCTAGATTTCTATGTCTCCTGCTCTCCAAATAACCTAGATCCTCTTTCCTCTTCTTTGATTCTTCCCCTAACCCCCTGGTAAGTCTTGCTCAACTGACCTTCCTCTGCATCACCCAGTGTGCCATAGCCCGAGGTAGTGACCCCCTCACTCTGAAAGGTGTTCCAGGGGGACTGCTCCTGTTGACTCACCTTCCTAGATTTCATACCTGGGCAGGGGGCTGATGCTGTCCTAGAAGGAACCAAAGTTTTCATCCCACTGGTGGCTAATTTGGGTTCCTCAACCTACCCATGTTCCACTGWACTCTGCTTGTGCAGATGTGGCCCTGCTGGGCTGATGGCTCTCTTGTGACGGGCCTGGGAGAAGCTGGGACAGGTGTTGTTCAGGTCCCTCACCTGCCATTCTTTCTCCATCTGTTTTTTATAGAAGGAGACAAGCTTTTCACATTGCTTAACAGCYTGGACTGTGGTGTTTACATAGCGTTAGTAAGCTGCCTCTTTGACACTGAAGATGAATTTTGACAAGTACCCTTTATCTCTGAAGGAGGTATTAGGAGCGCAGTTTTGAGGAAGGAAGGAGGAATGTCATAATTTTTCTTAAGCCTCTATTGTCATGAGTACTTTGGAAGGCTCCTGGCTGTAAGATTACTAAGTGAATTCTGTTTATTACTTTCTTCCTCCTAAGGTGGAGTGGGAATTTTGCGACCATTTACTCATGTTTTTATTCTGTAGACTGTGGCATATTGAAGTTACTAATATAAAAGATGATTTTTTTTTTGTCAGATATTGTTACAATAATGTTTGTATAGTTGTGTAGTTGCTCTCTAGAGTTGAAGTGTAGACTTGCTCCTCATTGTAACTAGTAGTCTGAACTTTTTTGGTATGAATATTTTTAGGGCTACATGGGCTATTTGGCAGACAGAAATTGTGCTAAATCTAGTTGAGAAATATAGAATAAATGTGCTTTGTATTTTGACATTACGAGTGTGTGCAAAAGCCTGATTCCAACTAGTGAACTCAAAGTAAAATATCCTTTTTTCTTTTCATTGACTTTGTAACCTGTAGTATATCATTGTGGAACTATGTTATGGAAATATGTGGAAATTATGTGGAAATATATTTTGAAAATTACTTTTCAAATAAGGAAATAAGGAAGGAATAACAAGAGTTAAGTTGGTGGAGAATTTGTGACTACATTCAGAAAGGGGTTCAGGTTAGGCAAAACCTCAAAGAAATACCATCAGCCGTCTGCAGAATATGAGTAGAGAAACATATACTTAAAGGATTAAACTGGCCAGTATGCAGAAGGTAGAAGAAAAAAAGAGATTGTCTAATGATTGTCAAAAGAAAACATATCTGGGTCTGAGGTATGCCCTGTCCTCTCCAGTTTTCAGACATTATATAGACTGAGGATTGACTCCATAGTCTTTTAGCACCTGCTTAAGTATTTCAAATGAAGTAGTCCTTTATAAAGGACTTTATAAATGAAATAGACCATACAAACCTTAGGACTAGAAGAAGATACATGGCATCATACTCCCAGCCTGCTTTCAGAGAACATAAGAGTTTCCTTTGCCTTTGTTTGTTTGATTGTTTGTTTTGTTTTAAGCTTTCCTGAATTTGTAGGCATGATTTGAGAGCCTTTGCTAAATTGCTTTCCTCAGGACTACAGCTGAGCCCTGAAACCTTCAGAAACTTGAGTGAATTTTTACCATGGATTAATAACCCTGTCATTGTAACTTCTGGAATTGAAATTCTTTTAGCTTCATCTATGCCAACTGTTTCTAATTTTGCAATATTTATATATATTTTTAAATCTGTGTTTTATGAATTAATTGAAGTAGGTTCAGTTATCATACACAGGTAATAACCATATGGATACTGAAAGGAAAAAAGATTTTACATTTCCTTGACCATTTTCCATCTTTGCTAATGCTCAATTGACAGTGTCATCATACACTGTCAAAAGCTGAAAAGTAACTAACTGTGCTAGGAGTTAGGCTCTTCCGTAATTGTCTTTGGCTGTTAACTGTCCTGAAAAGCTATGGTAGTATCCACAGCTAACACTCCTGAATCATTTGCAGGCAGTGGCATGGCTCATTGCTAGTTTAGTTCTTTTTTTTTTAAACAATGATACAGAAAAATCTTTGATTCTTGTGTTACATATTTGTGCTTGCTTTGCAACACTCATAACCAGAATTGAAATGCAAATTACATGCAATTAATGTGTGCAAATGAGGACTCAAAGCCAGAAGCCATGTCTATGACATTTCATACAAATGTAGTAAATTATTCTAGGTTTGCATGTTTCCTACAGTCTTTTTCTTTAAACCTTGGAACATGATAAATTAAATCTTGAAGTGCTTTATAGGGCATAGAATGTATTAAGCGGTATTATGCACCATAGTCACTATTAATTACCATCCACAGTAAATCTAACTAATGTTGTTTATTCTCTGACTCAAMTAAGTGCTGCTTACTATTTTGTTTTTTAAAAGTTTAAAATGTCAGGTCCTAAAATAGTTTAAATTAAAAATATAACTTTCACAGTTGAATTGTCATTTTAAAACCTCTCAAAAGATTTTTTTTTTTTTTTTTTTAAAAAAAAAGTTTTTTAAAAGTTTAAAATGTCAGGTCCTAAAATAGTTTAAATTAAAAATATAACTTTCACAGTTGAATTGTCATTTTAAAACCTCTCAAAAGATTTTTTTTTTTTTTTTTCCAAAAAAGCCCAGATACCTCATTAGGATTTGCACCAATTCTTGACAGAAATAAGCAGTCTGACAGCATTTACTTGCACCATGAACACTGGAGAGAAATGAAGCAAGCTGACAATATAGTCATGCAAACACCCTTAATTCATATCAAAACTTATTTCTAAATATGTTACAAGCAGAAGTGTCAGAAGGGATGGAGTATAGATTTATAGTTTTAAATTAAGAATGCTTGAGTGATTATCTCTTTTAATTTATTCTCTATGAGGAGAGCACCTTCTCAACACCAATATGTTGCTTTCCTTGCTTTGAAAAGGYGTTTCAGGCTAGCAACTGGACATGTTGCAGCAAGTAAAACATTGCACACAGCAGCAACCAAATGGCCCTGGGAAATGATGCCTTTGAGAAGTGGGAAGTTTCTGAAAGAGCAGAGAACTTTCTCATGGATGAGAAGAGGGTCTATGATGTTCTGGTTGAACTACAAGTTAGAATAGTTTAATGAAGCTTCTGTGCCACTGCCTAGGCTTTTGCTTCAGCAGAGATTGCTTTTTCCTATGCTTCTCAGGGTTCACAACACAGGATTCACAGATGGATTTTAGGATATTTTGTTTCTTCTGAGAGAGATCAAAGTAAAGAGTAGAGAAGAATAATCTGAAATCCCCCTATATGCATATAAAATATTTCAGAGAAGTGCCATAGTGAAAAAAAATCCTCTTGGCTTTATTCACTTTTTCATCCCAAGTCCACGATGACTTTCTCCATTTGCCTGCTCCTTCAGCTTCAGCTGGGTGAGGTAGGACTTTTAATTAATGTCCTCTATGACATTTTCCTTTTTCTACTCGTCCTGGGAAGCTTCTTGGCTACTCTAACAACTTCTCTTCTTACCATACATCTCTGTTCCCTCAGTCCTTCTAGGATGTTGCTTTCTGGTGAAGAATTGAAGAATGAGCCTGTGTCTTTTGTGTGATGTTTTTTGGCATATACCTGCTTAGTCTTGACACTCTGTGTCCAAGTCTCTCCATTCTGCTACTTTACTGCGAACAACTGTGAAAAGAACTGTTATGAGAAAAAAAAGCTACTTTTCACTGACACAGACTTGAGAAATTCTCTAAGATACTGATTTACTGGGACAGTAGTAGGCCTGAGCAGATCAGGCCTATTGGCAGCATGAAAGAATGGCTATCTGAAACGAGGGATGGGGGAAGTGGAACAGATTGGAATGCACTCCCAAAACATGACTTCTTCACTACCTCGATTTCTGCTGTCCCTTTAGCCTAAAACACTTCATAACTCCCTATCGTCAATCTACTATCAGCTCTCTTTGTAAGTACTTGATCAAAATCAAATAAGGGCTGGTATCGTGTTTATGCTAGGAGTAACTTCCCCTTGCACTAGCATTTTTTTCTACTCTGTTTTGTTAACAGAGTTATCTAATGCATACTTTTAAAATGGAATTCTGTCCAAAAATGTGTGCTGTATGCATACTTTCATCTGCCCAAATCCTGTTCTACTTAAAAAATTTCCAGTCATAATCTAACTGGAGTTCAGTAAGCTACAGCTGAATTTAATGGGCATAGGATTCGTAAAGGGAGGTTCCTAAGCTACTTAGAAATAATGCTAGCCATTAACTGGAACAGTTAATTTAGGAAATCCATATGCAGTTCCTCTGTAAATATTTTGGAGCAGGATTACATCTTCCACCTTTGTATATTCCACAAAAAATAYGTTTCTTATTTTGGCTGAAATGCTCCCTGGTGCTGTCATTTGAGCATCGCTATTCTGTAYTGCAAGATTCCAGGGTTATATGAATCAAACAAACAGTGTATTATTTGGAATTTTATTTTCAGAAGTTAAATCAGAAAAAAAAAAAAGTAAAGCCAAAAGCTGATTGGATTCTTACTTATCGCTTTCTTTGGCAATATCAGGTTAGCTACAAGCTATTTCAGCCTCTGAATGTTGCATGTAAGTTTTTGATTTTTATGAAGAGCAAAATTAGGACTGAAGATGCATATATTATGGATAGTTTTCAGATGCAAATTTGAAAAGCTGTATCAGGTGTTTATTAATGATGAACTTGGCATATCATATTGCCTGACATAACATGTTACTTATCTGCACAAACTATCATCCTGAAATTGATTGACTTTTGTACATACATATATATTTAAATATGAAGTTTCTTGGTATCAAGAAATATTCATTCACTGCAGTATATATATGAAGGTTTTCTAGTGAAGTCTTACTATGCTGACACACTTTGAAAGAATCTGTTGCTGGCAGTCAAGCATCAAAACCTCTCATCCAATGCTGTATCAAAGCTGTTTTCCATGATACACTGAACATCCTGAAACTCTTAAATTCAACCRAGCATAGACAAAGCAGGAAAGCAGAAGCCTTGTCACTCAAGACTACCAATCATAGGGAATAAATAAACTTTTATACCTCACTGCAGCATATTTTTGCTGATTTTTTTCTGCATTTGGATAGTATAAGATTTTAGTTTTCTACTAGGAGAAAATGATTGCTGCAGAATATAAAATCCAGGTAAAAATACAGATTATTATTACAAAGAAACAGCTGAAATGGAAAATCTGTCTTGATTGATATTTTAAGGAAGATTCTATTTTTTTTTCAATATAAATAACCTGTAGGTATTTTTCAAATATTTACATATWTACTATCATGTATTAGAGCAAAGTGATCTTTCATGAACTGTGTAATACGTTGTTTGGATGTCTTTCCTTTGCAAATATTTACATCATCATTTCAGGAGCTGGTGTCAATTTCCATGTACCCACTGCTTGCAAAGGAGGGTTCACTAAGTCTATCCATCATTTCCAATGGATTAGTGTTTTTATTTTAATTTATAATTGAACACACATTATCAAAAGATGACAACTCATTCTCCATCAGACATCTTCTATGGTGGTCTAATGTCAGTTTGCAAGAGACTTTCTCTGCTCTTTTTCATATCACGTCTCTTTCACGCTGATTTTCTCTACACATTGCTTAAGATAGCTAGAAATATTCTGTGATTAACAGTGTTTTAATACACTATAAAATGTCTATGTCTATGAACTAGTGTCTATGAAATTATATTCCATAGTTAAGTATTACTATGATGGTTATGATGGTTACCTTGTAAAAAGAGATTTGATATCTTTCCTTACCTCATTATATATTTCTGACATATGCCATAAACTGTGTCACAGTTTTCATTTTGAATATTCATTTTGAATGAAGCTTAATCTCTGGCCCATTCTTCTTATTTTTTTCTGTAAATTAAAAGTTATTGTTGAAATATATGTTTTTGATAGACTTTTTTTAAAAAAGACATATAATTAGTCATGTTCTATACCTTACCTTCTTGAYTTTTTTGAACTTTAAAGAGGATATATCTACATCTTTTTCTTTCCTTATCTTGATTTGAAAATTAAATATTTTAAGAAAATATTTTGGGGAAAGTCAGTTCTGTATTCCCAAGTGGAGAAAGTGTAAGGAATTTTGAAAAACAGTAGTAAGTGTTTCATGGTCAATTTCAGATTTCATTGAAACTGATCATTGAAAACCAAAAAAACTTAAAAAGCAGCCTATGGTTACTGACTCTCCTAGTGACTACATACAAATTTTCACAAAGTACTTTTTTTTAATTGGTAGTAATTTTTGTTAATGAAGCAAGGATCAAATGTTTTCTGGTTTGTGTTTTTCTTTGCAGATAGAGGAAACCTTTTTATTGAGATTGGTAATTTGGAGACCTTTGTATAAAATTTTTTATATAAATTCATAGTCTATTTTTCCTATTTTTGACCAACCAACATATCCATTTTGTTCCATTCGCTTGGAAGTGCCTCAATATTCGTATTTAGTTTACATCTTTCAGCAAGAGGAATGTTTCAGGAGTAAATTGTTATTTTGACTCCTT
Source organism: Eudromia elegans (assembly GCA_003342815.1). Taxonomy (NCBI): domain Eukaryota; kingdom Metazoa; phylum Chordata; class Aves; order Tinamiformes; family Tinamidae; genus Eudromia; species Eudromia elegans. Next base: position 7,050,069 of record PTEX01000014.1, on the reverse strand, counting down.
TTTCCTTCAAAAAACTAGAGGTTCAAAAGACTTTAAATTACACAACACAACTATAAATTACATCCTTCCCAGGTTATATCMACAAACCTTTAACAAGTTAAGATCTTGGACTGATTTTAGACCTSCCTGTTTTAGACAGATAATCACAATGATGAAATTAGGAGCCAGCTTGCCTAAGACTCTTTCTATTTCCAGTGGAAAGAGATGGGTATTCTGAAAAGAATGACAGATCTTAGGAGTTCATAAATGCTAAGAGTATGTGTATCTCCTTGGCAATATGGAGAGTGCTTTGAGCAGCTAGGTATCTAAATTAAATGCCTCAATTGAGTGCTAAAAATTAGGTTAGATGAATCTGGACATAATATATCTTTAGTTAAAGTTTCACCAGCTCTAGGCTGATCTGTGCTGTACTTGCTTCTATCTTCCCTGGCCATTTTTTATTGTATATTTTTCAGTACTATTGTCGCTACCTCTTGCGTTACTCTGGTTTGTGCAACAATGTCAAATTTAAACTTAAGCTCTATATCTTTTGTTTTTAGATAATTCATCATCTTCTGAAACTTTATCCCAATCAGAATTTTTCAAGATAGTGGAGCTATTGTCACTGACTTTACTCATGTGGTATACAYTACACTACTACTTGCATAGTGTAGTCTTTCAAAATTAATTCATCTTTCTTCCAAGCTAGAAATGCTCTTGACTTTTTTTTTGTGACTCTGTACTTTGCCTCTCAACTCTTCTTCCTTCCAAAAATTTAAACAGTCATGATGTTTACAGTCAGGGTAATATCCCCCTTCATCGAGCTTCAATTTAAACTAGATTCAGCATACCTGAAAGTGGCAGGAAATGTGTGGCCGAAGGTGTTTTCAAACGGGAATAGTTGTGCTGGGGATGTGGACCTCACTAGATTGTGTTTTCTGTCAGTTRGTAAGTGAGGTCTCCTGGTCTGATCCAATTGTTCTGGCTGTTTGTCTACTTCTTTCAATTCCTCTTTTAGCTAGAGTTTGAAGGGGGKTTTTTTTGGCTGCCTGTTCAGCAAATGCAGTTGGCTTTTACTATTGTAATAAAAAATTACAACATCCAAATTCTTGCTAGTGAAWAGAAATGGGTGATATTTGAAAAGAGGGTGCACTTGTGAATGTTTCAAGTATCAGGGATTTGGAAAACCTGTGTTCTTATTTAGAGAATCAAAGTATGAGGAAATGTAGACAGTGTGAGCAACTGAAAAGGCTTCTCATTGATCAATTGCTTTGAAGTACCTTTTTCAGATATTTAGATAAAGAGGACAAATCATTTCTCTTTTATAGTTATACATTACTGATAATCACAGTCCTTTCTTTTGCAAAAAACAGACTATGAAATTGAAATATGTTTGAGTTTTGGCTATTTGTCTTCGTGCACAGATGATCAATCATATCATAGCTATTTTTGGTGTATATACAATTTTTTTGAGAATACATTCCTATCATAATCTAATGAACAATTTGAGCAAAGCAAAAGTGATAGAATGCTTTCAAATGCTGAATTCAATACATTTCAGGGAGATGTAACTGATAAAGGAAGATACTAAGAGAAAACTGCCATTTGTACACAGCTAGAATGTAAACAGAGTATAAAGCTTGTGTGACAATAGAACAGGACTCAGCAGCTGCAAACCAGAACTCTTCCTTCCCTTCTTCTTTAAAACAAAACAAACAAACAAACAAAACCACCCAGCAGGATAGCAATGCTATAAAAAGAGTTAAAAGAACTGAGTTTCTACAAGAAAAAACAAATAGTTCTTCATGGAAGTTGAAATGCAAATTACTGACATCGTAGCAGAGAAATATGAGAGAGTTCAAAATAAGTTGGGGGACAAATTGCTTTGAGGTATAGAAATCTCATAGGGAAACAGAAGAACCATTTGTTCCAGTAAATTGATATAGTAAGCTAGACTCCAGAAAAATCATAGCCACTTAAAAATAGATCAAGGACAGAGCTGAATTCTAACTAAACTAGAGATTGAGTATCCTAAAACCTCTTTGGAAAATGAAATAAATTGCACTGAATCCATTTTGTGCAATAGATATTGTTCCCTCTGTGGAAATGAACTTCTTGTAAAYCTCTGCTAACCTTCCAAGAAGACAGCAGGAGTGTGGGATTTTTTGTTGGTTTGTTTGTTTTTCAAGTGTTTTAAGACTACTTCAGGAACCACTACACAAGTCTACAAAATCATAGACTGATTTATTAGGCAGACTGCAGTTCATCATACTGAATATTATATGACTCACTTTAAAAGTATCTGATTGCTGTTAATGCTTTGTAATCATGACACAGACATGCTGTTTTCTTGTGCTTCTGAAGATTTTCTGCTTAGTTACTTGTAGAGCTAAATTGAAATGATGAAGGTATTGGGTTAGGCACAGATCTATGTACACCTCAAGGATTATGGTAAGCAGGAATTGCTTTCAGACTTGTTAACAGAGGACTTAGAGCTCTTTACACTCTTGTTGAAGTTCATTAGAATTTTTTCCAGTGCCTGTAAGGACAAAACAATTGAATCAATAAAAGATATTGCTTATGCTTCATGCAAGGACTCTGTTTTTATGAAAATTTATAGTGCACAGGTACAAACACAGTGTGATTACAGTTGATAAAATTTAAAACTACTTACTGAATCTAACTAGAAGCCTTATGATCGTGGTAGGGAGGGTTTGCATGTCGTGCAAACAGTAGCTATTGATGATAAAACTACTTGTAGGCTACATAATGCTGAACTGTGAATAAAAATCTATGTGGTTGTTATAGTCTCAATAGCTCAGTCAAACTTATGTTCAGAAACATACCTGAAAGCTACCAAACATCATATATTTAATGAAAGGATCTATTTTAGTAAAAGAGCCTTAGCGTACTCTAGTATATTTTATTAAAATATCAGTAGTGCATATTTATTTCAACTTTGTTTAAATAGGAATGGGGTGTAAAGAATTTCCAGGATAAGTTTAAACTTTGGAAAAGTTAAAGAATGATTAAAACTTACTAAAATATCATTTTATATAAAAGGGGATCTAATACAAGAATAGTTTCTCCGTTATATTCCACTTATGCTGATAGGTTGCCTAAAATCTGATGGATTATGCTCATTATTATTGTAAAGTTGCACAGCAATTATTATCTCTGTTGTTTCATTTATATTTTTAAAGAGCAGACATTCTGTTTGAGTACTAGGAGAGCAGATGGCTTCTTTGGTATTTCAAGTGACAGTCAAAGTATTGATGGTGCCACTAAATACTAGGAAAAGAGAAATAAGAAACTGAGATTTTGTAGCTGATTGAAATGTCAGTCTCAGAGGTTTAAAAAAATATTAAGAGGATCAAAACCTTTGAAGAAGAGAGAAAACAATGCAGTATCTTCCAAAAGCTGTAGTAAGCAACAAAAAAATATTTATTCACTGTAAACATCTTTATTTCTAATATGAGCTAAGCTTCTATGGCTTGGTCAGGAGAGGGAATAAGACACCTCAACTTGAAGTGGTGAAGTGCATCCTCAAGTTCACAGGATGACACCAAGCTGGAAGGACCAATGGATACTCCCCAGAGTGGTGCTGCTGTTCAGAGGAGTCTAGGCAGGTTGGAGGGGTGGGACACCAGAAACCTTCTGAGATTCAACTAGGACAAATTCCAAGTCATGCACTAAGAAAGGAAGACAACACAGGCAACGGTCTGCCTGGCAGTGGAGCTGCTGTCCTGCGGTGAGAACAGCATAGCCAGGAGATCCTTATTCATTTTAGTTGCTTAGTTTAGCGTAAGGCAGAGTAAACATTTTTTGTAATGGAAGCTAAGGGAAGACTGAACTGTGCCATGGAGCAGAAAATTCTATAGTTGTTTTGATGGTGATCATGTATCAGGACCATCAGATTTCATTTTTCTAGACTAAATAATCAAGCTGAGGAGAGCTTGATTGAGAGATGTATCTCAATTCTTCTATTTCCAAGCTACTTAAGTGCCTTAGTCAGCATTATGAATATTGCCTCCATCTCTTTCTCATTTTCAAACCCTAGAATTCTCCTTGATCATGAAGTATCAAATTCTTTCTAGCACAAATTCAGTAAAGTGTGGTTTTTTCATAGTATTTTTATTTATTTTAATTTTCTGTATTTTCTTTCAATGTTTCTGGTATTATACCCTGCAGTTCAAATTCATAGCCCTGAATTTGTATGGAAAAAAAGTAATAGAATGTTTTCACCACAAAACTCTGACTTAGTGAGAACTGTTTTGGCAAGGTTATAGTCAGTCCTCTATTTCCTTATGGAATACAATTCTAGAGGCTACGGTCAAGAAAAACAGCTAGTGTGATTAGTTCAAGAATTTATCAAGGGAGATAGAATGTCTACTTTAACTAGAATATTGTAATTTAGATATTATCAGAGTAAGATAGCAAATGGTAAGACAAAAAAGACTAAGTGTCCAGAAACCCAGAATTCTTCTACTTTAGTGATTTTCTGTGTCCTTGATCTTTCCTATTCCAAAATTAAGCACTTACTACTAAAATGATAGAATTGTCCATACAAACCTCCTGTGCAATGTGAGCACATCACATGATATACCAATGCTTAAAATCCAGGTATAGCAAGTAATCTGTAGTAAATTTGGAACTATTCTTTAATTTATGAGTACTGTCTGTTGCCTTGTAGACTGAGATGTGTGAATAAATTACTTAAGTTTAAGAGGAAGTTGACAGAAAAAAATGTTTTAGGATAAATCACCTATCGGAAAGTACTTGGGAGTTATTAAAAGATTATGGAAGGACAGAAAAAGGTCCTTGAATATAAGAAGTCAAAAAGACTTTCAAAAGAAGTATCACAAGTGAAGAGAACTCAACTGTCTGAGGGGCATGGTGAGATGCCTGGTGTGCTTAGATTAGTATCAGCAGACAGTAAGCCTTAAGGTAAAATAGAGATTTACGGACTACTTTCTATTTTAAAAAGTGTCCCTCTAAATTTTCTGTTCCTACCTCTAAAAAGAATTTAAGAGGACAGTTTCATCTGGTCACACGCACAAAAGAAAAAACCTCAAGAACTCAAGTCTTCTGACTCAGTCAGATTTACTGGATTACCACAGTGAATACATAAAGAACTGTACACTTAGGCCTGGTCTACGATTTGTCGTGAAAATTGGTGTTGGGACAAAGAGGTACAAGGCCTGAGAATGCAAAGGGGAAGAAAACCATGTAACTATAGTAAGACTGAAATAAATTTTCAGAGAGTCGTAAATTGGACTGGATATAAAATGCTTTAAAAATGTATGGTTTTGGATACATTTCAGTGAACTAAAAACATATTGAGACTTTACAATATATGAGTCTTTCAACAAAAAAAAATCTGAATAATAGTTCAAAGTTGTTTTGTGTTTCAAAGCTTCTAATTGAACAATTCTATTTCAGAAGTTTCAGGTCATATTGTATAATCTGCTAATTGACTTTCTCAGTATAATAGCCAGAATTTCTCACAAGGGTGACTTTTAAACCAAGCAATAAGAAATATTTATGGAAAAAAGGGTTATTGTGCCATATCCCTGCAGTAGTACTTAATAAAAAAATGACAATAATTACTTAATAATAGCTATATAAATTGCAATTGAAATTGTAAAGAAAAAGCAGTAATCTTATTTTTTTTAATAGCTCAGTAAATGCAGTCAATTTACAACTGTCCTGTTTCTGAATAATGACACAACATGCCTGTGTGTTAGTGCATATTCAACTGACACATCTATGGAAACATTTTACTTTAAAAGCATAGTATAGGAGGTCCAACTTGTTCTGCTAAGCTTAAGTCTGTTGGGATTTCCATTTTAAATTCATTTTTACAGAAGTTTATAAATACATTTTAAAACTGTGCTCCATTTTGAAACTTGGCATGTGTTATACCTAAATATTTTTTACAGAATTTCCATTAAACTGATTTAGTTATTTAATATAAAAAAATGTTATTCACTCTTTTGAATTCTTCATTATTATAGAAGGAGTGGGATGCTAAACGTAGTTTAGCAGAACTTCTTTCAMTACTTCTTTTCATCACTCTGGATGATTTTGAATACTTATTTTCATCTGTTGAAACAAAGTCTAAAGTAGAGGATTTTGATGTACTGTGGTCTTGAAAAATCCCATGGCAAAACTTGCAAAAAAGATGAAGTCATTATTATGAGAAAAAGGAGCATTTGGAAATCCAGGASGAGGAAGGACTAGTTTAGCATTTTCACTTTCAGGCGTTGTTAGGTAACCAAGAGACAAACGGCTAGGCCAGAAAGGTCTAGTAGAGAATTTGCTCCATGACTTTTGTACATCCTTATTGTTTCTCTCTTCTACATTCTCAGTTAACAAATCTTTGGTCCAAAAGGTGAGTGCTAGAGTAAGAGAGAATAAGAGATTCAAAATATAACCAAATTATATGTTAGTATATATAGTGCAACCTAAATCTTAGGTTTATATACATACACTATTACAATACAACGTGCAGATGACCAAGGTGATTCAAGACTAGGTGGAAGCCTAGGATCCTCACACCTGGCCCTGCCATGTCTAACTCCTGGGTAACTGTCACCCAGAAGAGATCCACCGTGCTGCGTAAAGCATCGGTGGTTTTTTTTTTTTAAGTTCAGCAGATGGTTTTAAGTCTTGCTCCTCTACTGCACTGGGACATCAGTTTTGATTCCTGTGCTTGTGTGGCCTTGGCTTTGTTTCCTGATTAAACTTTTAATTTTGGTGAGGCATTGCACTCACCGTTTATTTTAGAGGACAAACAGAACATGTAAGTATATGAATAYTCAAGTAAAAGCAATATTTTCAGGTAGGTTTACATTTTCTCTTAAAGTTTGATTGCAAATGGAATTGGCATGTTCTTTTTTAAAATTCATCTTTGTCAAAATGAGGAAAACATACACAAGGAAGTAACTGTTCTAAATATTCACATCTGCTAAAGCAGATTTCTTTTACTCTATCTGTTTAGTCAAAAATATTTATCATTTTCCTAACAATAATCTGTGTGTCATTTCTTTCTCATTCTTTCCCTTAAAGTAGTTTGACTTTCCTCTTTGACTTTAAGAAAGAAATAATACTCTTCAAGTTGATTTCTATTGGCAAAAACGATCTGCGGTGGGGGGGGCACTTTTTGATGATTTTCTCCGTTGGGGGTTTCTGAATTTGTGTCTGTGGGGATCTTTGAAAGCATGTAGCAACATTTTGAGTTTCAAACCTGTTTCTCTGGTTTCCATGCTCTTTAAGTTTCAACATTTAAGCTTTAAATGTCAAAAGAAGTGATGTGAACTAACACAGACAGCCAATGCATGGGGGAAAAAGTGGAATACACAGGCAAAGAGAGAAGTTAATCCTCAGAAATTTTGCAAGAGTCTGCTGTACCAAATTTAACTCTTAGTAGAATACTGCAGTAAAATAAAGCCAAGTGCATATTAATTTCTCTTATCTGTTTTATTAGAATAATGAAGAAAGCATGAACCATTTCAAATAGCATTTTTTAATTAAAAGCTTACCATAAACTTCATTATATTTTTTATAGTAAGAGTGCCTATACACTTAATAGGCATTCTTTTGATTCTAAACTAACTTAAGCATATTATAAGTTTTTAATGMTTCTTATAAGAAAAGATCAAGCTCTACTACCTTCATTTATTTTAAAAAAAACCCATAATTTCTACTTTGCAGGAAGTTGAACTGTTCCAACATTGTGCCTCAATAAAGAAATTACTTTACTTATTTCTGTGAGATGACGTTAAAACATCCCATCCATCAGAAGCATTCACAAAATTATCCAGCTTTAATATGATTTTAATAAACATCTTCCATAATGTATCTTTCCACTGTCAAAAGAACAGATTTTGATATTATGAGCATATCTGGTTTGCCAGTGATCCATTCATTAGAAAACAATGATTTAAAAACATATCAGTTTCCATAAATAWGAATTTCTTCATCAAAATTATTCCAGCTTTAAAATAAAGACTGTTTTATTTAATGGTGATATGTGCAAAATACTTTACCACAGTCTGATCTTATAATCATTTCAACTACACTTCTTTGTTAGCAAAGTTTTAACTTAATTATTTAACCTGATGTTGGAGCACATTTTTAATCTGAATCTGAACATTTTGCAAATTTATTTTACAGTGTTTACAATCAGACATGTTAATGTGTTATGTACTCAAAAATAACAATTTATCAATAAGCAAAGGGTTTTTTAAATGCTTCATCTTCCTCAGATGCTACACTTAACCTCAGAAATACAGAGAGGATGACTGCAGAGAACAAAGCAAATGGACAGATACCATCATTCGATACTSTCCATTCTGAGGACATTGACAAAAAATAAAAATCTTTCATAGATTTATTCACTTTATCCTACTCATTACTTGCCTTTATGAAAGAAAAAATGTTGATTGGACCTCTGAAGATTTTACTGAAACTGTGTATTATTGATTGCTTTATTGATTTGAAGAAAAAAAAGTAATAGATATATTAAGAAAACTATATTAAAGAAAGAAAAAACACCAAGGATGAAACTGATCATTTTCCATTTCAAGAAAGTTAGTAGTATGAAATCACAAAGTTCATGTTTTTTGGAGATTTTTAGCATTCCAGAATGAGATCAGAACAAATTTATTACAAAATGCTTGAAAATAGTAACAAGAGTGTATATAATTCAAACTTGCATCAAACTGAATGACACAAAAGGCAATGAAGAAACGGATATATGGCCGTTAAAAATATTAAGACTGAGCATTAAATGTGTTTTAGCATACAAGATCGATTTGATCGTTGTTTAAATGAGGGATCTGTAGCTGTTTAGAAACTAGCACAATAAATAGTGACATTAAGTATTATTTTCCGTTCTCTATTTCAGATAAACATGTCTCATTCTTCTTATTCATTAACAAAATCTTTCCACATAAAAATCATCTTGGAACAATTAATTACCATCCATTCTATTGATTGCTTTAGACTTTATATGTTCTGATGTGCCTTTTTAAAATACTCTTTTATGTCTTTTCAGTGCAATGTTTGCCTGGGATGTGTGTGGCTGAGCCTCTTTCAACTCCATTTTCTGGAACTTGATGTATARTTTTGATAGTGGAGGAGAAGAACCCGAATCCTAGACTTTTTTCAGTGCCATTTCTTATTTAGCTATTTTGTTGAGACTGCCAGAGCTATTATAATTACAAACAAAACTAAACCAGTAAAACTCTCTGTCTAATGATTTTTTTTTTGCTTGATGTGGAATATGCCATGAAAGGAATGAGTAGAAGCTGGAGCATTTCTGAATATTCAGCAACTGCACTCCAGGTAGTGATTTTACATTTCCAGGAAGTTTTATATTTCCTTATTATATAAAAGATTCTTTTCTTCTTCAACTTCCATCACAGCAATATTTAAGGTTGTTCTTCAAATCTTTAAGGCTCTGTTTTAGAAGCAATCAAACAAACTTTTTAAGTATGCACRCATCTTTCCCCTAAAATCTAAAAGACTAAAGTTTTTAAGGGAAAGATGTTAGAATAAGTTGCAATTAATTGTATGTAGAGGGAACGAGTAAGGAGCAGCTTAAGAAATGGATAAGTGATAGAAGGAGACAGCTGAGGTGGTTGGATGTTAAATAGATGTTTACACAAAGGTTAGGACAGGATGACTCCCGAGAATGATAAACTGAGAACTTCTTGAAACATATATAACATACAAGTCAACTTTTGTGGTATTTAGCCTTACCCTAAGCAACTGATATGTAAATATGTTACCACCCTGTGGGCAGATGATAAAGTTTTGTACATGAGAATCATGATTTTTGTGCTGTGGTATGCTAGTCTTGTGTACTAGCATGCAAATTTGCGCAACTCTGCAATAGATGATATCTCAGTGTATTAGACTGGCTTTATTTGCACATCGGGTATGAACTTGTATTTTAGTGACAATAATTCTAGACTAATATCATGACTTCTTAGGATGGTAATAATAATATATCTGTTATGTTTCACATAATAATTTTATACACTGTTGGTATTTAGAGGTTGAAAGTATGGTTATATTAGAAATGTCTTCTCAGAGGAATATGGAACAGTATTAGCTGCCTACTTATGTAATTTTATTTCTCTTTTTGTCACTAAGCGTATCCATTCCTTGGCTTTTTTTTTYTCTTTCAGAGGCATGCATTTGATATGTACTCTTTCCACCTGATCATACTGAAAAGATTTTTCTTGGAATAATTCTGCCAGACGATGATGTCCTTAGTCATATTCCAGATTTAACTTTTATGCACCTTACTCTTAGAGAAAATATTCTGCGTCGCCTAGTTTTTGGACACACAGTTCCTCTTTAGTACATATAGAAAGTGCAACATGATATTCCTCAAGCTTTTGCTGTGTTGTGGTCGCTACTRAATAATGTTGGATGAAGAAAAAAATCATTTTCTGTAAATCAGGTAAGCAAAGTTCTTGCAAATGAGAAATCTAAGTAATATAACCCTTTAGGTTATTTGCATATTTCATATTCATAATTTAAAATATTTTGGTTTACTCTTGGCCATTCTATTTACCTTTAGCTTAAATGTTTGTCAATCAATTTTTAACTAGAACTAAAACTTCTCAATTGGGAAAATAAGCAGATTTTACTGACCTGTCTTCCTGTGGATTTTGAGGTTCTGTATTCATWTAAAAGTCTTACTTTACTCGAAATTATGGATTTAATGAACATTAATTTATATTTAAAACATTTGGTAAACAACTTGCTCATCTGTGTTACTGCTTCCCTTGTTTTCTTCATCTTTGTCCTAGCACGCTTGTTCGCTTCTTCCTTATGCCTAATGTCTTTCTGCTTCTGTGTCAGACCCTTGGAGAAAAGGCTGCTATCTATTATGTTATTGTGCATTGGCTGCCACTACAATATTGGGGACTGCCATATTTGAAACACCTAGCAGTAAAAGGAATGTGACTACGTAACAAAGTATATGGTCTGAAAGAACCTAAAATGGAGTAGCTGAAGTCCCTGTATCCAGGTGAGTTCAATCTTAAATTGATTGTAACATCAAGGCTCATGAGCAATGTAATATTTTCTTCTGCAAGACTATTTCAGGAAACTTTTTTCTAAAAAAAAGGCTATCATAATTACTTAAACATAGTTAAGTATACTCCTGAGCAAAATAAAAAACTCATCTTTGCTAAAAAAAACTCATCTTTGCTAAAAGGATGGGATAACTGCCTGCCTGAAAATTCAGCTTAACATGAAGATTGCTGCCATACATTTCAACTTTAGCTCATAACGACCAAATAAGCTAAAATTACCAGCTCACCAGAGATCAGCCATGTTCTGCAAGTTCTTTTTACACAGAGCAGGTCAAACAAAAAAAGATGTTCAGGTAGAACAGCCATTCACATATTTAAGTATTTAAGAAGCTTTTCCATCACAGATCTGAAGAATCTGTTTTTTTTTACATAGGTTCTTGCAGGTGACACCTTTTTTTAGGGTTCATAAACAGACATGCAAAATATATAAACAGATGCTACTATTAAATTTCCCATCAAGTGTTATAGAACAAGATGGTCCCTTTTCAAAATACAAAGGTATGGAGCCAGGAGCATGCGTTATAATATTAATGAAGATTTTGGAATGTGATAGAGTCTATTATCTCAATTCTTTATAAATCAGTCATCACCAGCTGCAAGAAATGATTTGGGAGGACAATAGTTTGCAAATAGTTTGCAAATAGTTCACAAATTTTAACATTATTAAATGTGCTTGCACCAAAGTGCTTGATAATGCTTTAGATAAATGTTAGAATTGTTCCACATGAGAGAAAGAATTCACTGTTTTTGATCTAATCAGAATGTGACTAGCACTTTATTTTGGCCACATAGTGGATTCTTGTTGTACTTCTGAAACTTCTTATGTGTGGCAAATGTATACACACTGTCTGTTTTCCTAAAAAGATTTTTTTTTCTCTGCTCCTGTGGCAGTTCATGTTTAGATATTACATTTATAAGTGCACAGTTAGCCCTATGGGTTCACTGTCATCATGTGTAATAATATTGTCATTGTGCTACTGTTGAAGTATTCTGAGCTGATAATTACAATAAAGAGCACATGGAACACGTTATTTTCAATTCCACAGGAAAATTATTGATGGTAAAAAATACAGTAGAGGAAGTTTTTATATTATTTTTCGATGGGTGCAAAGRCATTTACACCCATAAATGTTTGTGCCCTGTGGACACTTAAATCCATATTGAATCTGGTCTGTGCTGAATCATCCCATGCCATGGATCAATTTCCTAACACATAATACACAATTTACATTCTTGCTCAGTTATAAACTTCTGCTGTGTGTAGTATGTTAGACAATTACCTTCAGAGACCAACTTCTTGTTTATTGGAGATGTGCTGTTTTCGTGAATGAATCCATTTTGTTTCCTTAGAAGCTTTTACCAAGATTATCTTTTGATTTTTTCCCTTTTGCCTCATTGTTACAGTTAGTACTCTCTCTTCCTCTACGAAGAGAGGAAGAAAAGAAAGAATAACATGTGAGACAGTCTTAAGAATACAGCTATGTTAGTGTCAGACATGCTAAAATAAGGCACCAAACTGGTCTTGTTTTTTCCCTATTTTTCAAATATAGAGAAGACATTATCTTTGCATGATTAATTTAAAATGCAAAGATATTTATTGGCATCTCAGAGTAAAATTCATAGTATCATTATGGTTGGAAAAGAGCTTCATGATCATCAAGCCTAACCATAAACCCATCACCACTGTGCCTGTTAAAAAAGTCCCTAAGAGCCTCGTCTACACATTTCTGGAACACCACCAGGGATTGTATTTTTTATTCCTACTCATTTCTTTGGGGCGTTTATTTGTGGGAAGGATGATATAAAAAAACATTATGAGGTGTTATAAATTCAGAACTTAAAAAAGTAAATGTCTGATTCCACTAATTTAGGTAAGGTTTGTACACCTGAATGTTTGAAAGGATGGGATATTTACTTCCTAGGAACTTCAGTAGTTCTTTAGATTATTTTTGGTTTTGTGAAAATGGGAAATAGTAAAACTGTTTTTTAACAGATCTGTATGCCAATTGCACTTTTTGTTTTTGAAATTACTTGCAAAATGTCAATATTTTACTAATCATCATGAACATCATCACATGACTATTTTTAATGAGAGCGAGTTAGTGCCTCTATTTTTGTTACAGGTGTATTATGATTTTATAATATAACCTGAAAATAATTATTCCATCTTTGGACTGCTGTATATATAAATGTAGGCCAAACCTGTTGGCTAAATTCTGAAGATGATTAAGAGCTTGAAGCATCTGATATACAGGCAGAGTCTGAGAGTGCTGGCATTGTTTAGCCTCCCAGAGGAAGTTCAGGAGGATCTTGTGTGTCAATCCTTGATTGTTGAGAGTGCAGAAGTTGGATTCAGATTCTGCTCTGTGGTACTCAGTGAAATGAAATAAGGCAGTGGCCATGAAATGAAATACAGATAATTCCCTTTAAACATGCAGAAAAACTGTTTTATTGTGAGGGTGATATTCAAAACTCAACCAGACGTAGCCCTGAGGAGCCTGCTCTAGTTGACCCTACTTTAGCAGGGAGGTGGAATGCATATGGTTTTCAGAGGTCCCTTCCAACCTCAACCGTTTGTGAAGCTATAGTTAAATAAATACTGTGACACTGTGCATATTAAATAGTTTGAGTCTAGGCTTCCTCTGGAGTATTAATGCTTACTTTGTTGTATTTATTGTGTTCTTTCTTCTTTTTATTTTTTCTCTTTTTTTCCTTTTTTTTTTTTTTTTTTTTTTTTTTTTTTAAATTTTTTTATATTATTTAGCTTTGCAAAGCTACACTGATAACATGTGTTTACTGAAGATGTAAAACATGAGGTGACTTCAAAACAGACTACTCTCCATTCCCAGGACAGTGAGCTTAAACAACACATGCTTGAGTTTTCTTATGAAAATTTTTGTTTAGTGTTTCATCTAAATGCTGGTTTGAGGTCTGATCCAACAGCATAAAGATTAAAGCTTTGTAAATTCCCTGAAGTGGGCATAGCACTCACAGCATTTGGGGTAAAGTAAAACCATATGATTTGGAAAAAGCTGTCTGAGTATAATCTTTTTGCTGCCAGTGAAGAACTAAGTTCTTTGTCTGTGTGGAATCTTCTATGTGTGTACCATATGCAGAAGCATAGCTCAAGCACTCGGTAAAACCTGGTTCATAGCTGAGTTCCTCCAAGAGACTGAGATGGTGAAGGTCTCTGAAGTAAAAATATATAAATTGAGCTCTACTGCGGAGGAACACCCAAGTTTTATCACTTCTTCTGGATTAAGAGTTCATTAGAGACTCTCTGAAACATCTTTGAGATATAAATTACATAATACATCTTTAAAAGATGTTAATCTGTGTCACGGAATGAGTTGGGGGGGGAGTGAGTGACACAATGCACTTCCCTCGGGTGAAAGAAACAGCAATAGGTTTATGATATGGACAGTGGTTTCACGAGATTCTGTGGCAAGGTCACATTACTATTTACTGCATGGAGGTGCAAGATCATACACGGAATTCTCTTGGCCTTCCGTTGGGTCACGAGGCTCAGACTGGACCCCCCTGCTTTCCAAACCCCTTCTGAGAGGAGTCTAGATGTGGCTGGATCCAATCCTAGTCCCAGACCTGGTCAACGGTTTATGGCTAAAGGATTGTCGTGCACATTTACAAAATAGATATAACAAGTTCAGAAAGACAGGGTGCTMTAGTCCACTTACCACAAGGCTGTTGTGGGAAGGGATCTCTCAACCCCGATGAGTATCCTTGAGAGGCGTCCCTGCTCAAGGGGAGATCCTGGTGTGCAGCCCACTGCCATGCAAGGAGAGCTCAATGGGCTCTCRGGCTGTCCCCATATTTATGGGATAAGATGATTGACGCATAGTTATTCACTGGTATGCACAATTAGCAATGGAAGTATGTATAGTTAGCCGTATCTCCTCATTAGCACACAATGGGAAGAAGTCAGGCAGGCAACCACTAGGATCAGTCTGGTTGGGCTGGGGAAGCAGCATATCTGTCACAATCTGTTATTTTGAGAAAATTTAAGTTTCCTTGAATAGAAATTACTGGAATTAAGTCTATTTAGCATATTTACTGAGAGCAATGAGAGAAACAGTCTTATGAAGGAAGCAGTAAAATCTGAGATGTTTAGTACAGTGTATAAAAATAAGAGTTCCTAAGGATGTAAAAATTAACCTGAATTCATGAGGATTGGATGGTGAAAATGCACATTTTTCTTTCAGATACTTCAAATAATGTTATTACATTTTCACTTCATAGTTCATAGTGAAGTTTTATATAACTTAACTGATTAACACTAAATATAGAACTCTGTTTTCAACACAGGGGGCAAAAAATCCATGATACAGCCTATTGGCATGTTCCCCTGTGGCACAAACCTTCAGCATTTCTTCTGTTTCCTTTCAGTATCTAGAGTATGTCTAGAACTTTATGCTCCAGTACCTATGCTACGTAATGTCTTAATTTAGACTTAAATAACTTAGAACAATATTAGCACCAAAATGGTCAGTTTTCATAAGGTTAAAAGGATTTGGAATGCCATTTCTTCATTAATCAATCTTTTTAAAGTTTTTCTGTGTTTTTTTCCAAGTTTTAAAATTTTTCCAAATGAGCGATAGGATATATAGGTGATTGGAAATAAAGAATTTGCCCTTTAGACTTCCATTTAACTTGGAAGACTGCTCCCACTCCTAATCTGACTAGCAATGCACTTTTATTCAAGCTAAAATTAGAGCTGTAGTTCTAATTCATAGTATAGCTGGTGATTTTGTTAACACTTGCCTATTCAGTTGCGAGACACTATGGCATATATATCTTTACATATTAGACTTCTTTTGTAGCGTGTGTTGTCACATCGGTTGTGAATGACGTGATATTTGTAAAAAAAGACAGAATTTGAACTGGAGAGGGACTTAGAAAGTCAGAAGGAGAAGAGTCGATGGCACCAGGTAATGGAGATGGAAGCTGCTGGATTAACACTTTGGTCTAAGATTGAATTGGCTGGTGTCAAYTGTTAGCTTTATTCCTGTCAGCAACTGAACTGAGTTGAGGGCCCAGTGAAAGAACCACTGACTATTCTGAGATGAAGAATGCTCCATTGCTTTAACCAGCATCTTGATTTTGAACTTACAGGTTGATGACATTTGATTTCCTTCATCTTCTAACCTTTGTGCCCGAGGCTTCAGTTCCACGCACTCCAGTTCAGCATACGATTGCATACTGATCATTCATGCAACCTGCCAGTGTTCTCCCTTCCTCATTTACCTCATTGCTGGAGGAAGGGAAGGAGAAGGGAAGGGAAGCATAGCATAGCTTCCAATGTCACCTGAGGGCTGACTGAAGATTAAGAGCCTGTCTGTAGGCCAGAAGATTAAGCAACTCTGCATTTGCTTCCAAAATCATCAGGTTGTGTGTGTGATTAGATATTTACACATGCATTTTTTTTTTCATATCATAGACAGAAATTATCTCTTCTTTCCCTCATTCCATTTCTCAAATGAAAGAAATGCAACTAATGCTAACCCCACCAGGGATCAGTCTTCAGTCCAGTCCTGTTCAATTTATTCATCAGTGACCTGGATGAAGGGATGGAGTGCTCCCTCAGCAAGTTTGCTGATGACACCAAACTGGAAGGAGTAGCTGATAGCCCTGAGGGCTGCGCTGCCATYCAGAGGGACCTGGACAGACTGGACAACTGGGCAATGAGAAACCTCATGAAGTTCAAAAAGGGCAAATGCAGGGTCTTGCCCTTGGGGAATCATAACCCCAGACACCAGTACAAGCTGGGGACCGACCTCCYGGAGAGCAGCCCCGCAGAGAGGGACCTGGGTGTCATGGTGGACGACAAGCTGACCATGAAGCARAAGTGCCCTCATGGCCAAGAAGGCCAATGGGATCCTGGGGTGCATTAAGAAGAGCAGGTCAAGGGAGGTGATTCTGCCCCTCTACTCAGCCCTGGYGAGGCCATACCTGGAGTTAGCAGTTCTGGGCTCCCCAGTGCAGGAGGGACGTGGAGCT
The DNA here is from genome assembly GCA_003342815.1 of Eudromia elegans. NCBI lineage: Eukaryota > Metazoa > Chordata > Aves > Tinamiformes > Tinamidae > Eudromia > Eudromia elegans. The sequence continues at coordinate 7,032,958 of PTEX01000014.1, read as the reverse complement.
GCTAGAGAGTCCAGCGCAGGGCTACGAAGATGATTAGGGGCCTGGGGCTCATATGGGGCTCATAGGGGCATCTTCCCTATGAGGAAAGGCTGAGAGAGCTGGGCCTGTTCAGCCTGGAGAAGAGAAGACTGAGAGGGGACCTGATTAATGTATATAAATACCTCAAGGGAGGGAGTGAGGAAGATGGGACCGGCCTCTTTTTAGTGGTGGCGAGGGATAGAACTAGAGGAAATGGCCACAAACTAAAGCACCAAAAGTTCCACAGGAACTTAAGGAAAAATTTCTTAACAGTGAGAGTGACAGAGCCCTGGAACAGGTTGTCCAGAGAGGTGGTGGAGTCTCCTTCTCTGGAGATCTTCAAAACCTGCTTGGACACAATCCTGTGCCACATGCTCTAGGAGACCCTGTGTGTGCAGGGGGGTTGGACTAGATGAGCTCTAGAGGTCCCTTCCAACCTTAAGCATTTTATGATTCTATGAAGTATCTCATTCTTACTTCCTCTGAAAAAGTAACTTTCAGGATGTAAATCAGGCATGAAATACTTTCCTAACTTGAAAAATAGTGGTTAAAATAGTTCAACTATGAAAAAATAAAAATGGAAACTGTTTTTATGTTCAAAGCTTAGACCACTATCCACAGTATAAAAGATCTCACTTGTGCAAGGCAGCTTGTACTAAAAATGCAGTTAAGTCCCAGGAAGGAAAAAGGGAGGTTTAAGAGCAGTTAAGTGCTGCTTTGCTGAAATGAATTCTTCATTGAGAGTAACAAAATAATAGTTCTTCAAATAGAAAAGATATATCCATATTTTACAGGGAAAATAAATTTAAATTTTAGCTGATAATAATAGAATAAACTATTTTGTCCTTACTGCAGGCTTCTTTCTTTTTCAGGACCATTTGAAGTTGCCGGCCTTAATTTTTTTTTTTTTTTTTTTTTTTGCCTAAGTCTTCTATTATTATTATTATTGTATTTTTAACTTATGTCAGTTTCGTGGTAGTAAAGCTGTCTTAATATTTAGTTTAAACTAAATTTGGGTTAAAAAATGAGTTGCTGACATACTCAAAGCAACAGATCGGAGATGTCTTTCCTATAAAGCCAAGTGAAAGTTATCTTTTTCACAATGTATTTGAGTCCATAGTTTTAAGTGTTCCAGTAATATGGTGGGAGAATAGGCTTTGGCTCGTCTCAGAGGAACAGCAGTCAGCAAAAGCCTCCTAGTCCTCTTAGCCTGAGGAATGTGTGTCTCCAACAGATTGCCAGGAAAGATTAACTGCTGCAGGTAGCACAGCTGCTGGTTCAAACAATTTTGATCTTTTTATATCTTGTGCTCATTCTGTTTCCACATGGAATTGGTTGGCTCGTTACGGAGAGCCGCAGGTAGCACAGCTGCTGGTTCAAAAGAGTCTGGTCTCCTTATATCTTCTGTGCATTGTTTCTACATAGCGCTGGCCCAGTTGTTCTGGAGAGCCCCAAGGAAACCATTTTACAAAATAGTTTGCTAACCTTTTCAAGGAGTAAAATATGCTTTCTCTTTTTTCATCTTTGTAGTGGAAAAGCTTTTTCTTCAAAACCAGTATTTACTGTAGTTTCTTTGCAAAGACTTTCCTAAGAGAGTAAGAAAAAGATACCATTTAAAAAGATGGATTAGAAAAACTATAAATATAAAAATCCCTATGCTTAACTGTTTCTCAGTATGCACACAGTCTCTGAGCTTGCCACTTTAGGTTTTCAGTAGTCCCTGAGGATGGGATGCATTTCATCTACTTTAGCCATTTAGAAAGTGRGTGACCAGTCTAACTGTCATCCAGTCTCTATAATTAGTCAGAAGAAGTAGACATACATGTTTGCCCATCTGAAAAAGACTGAAGGGGATTAATTTCCCATATGATTTTTTTTTTTAATGAATGCAAAGTAGGGATGGAGAAATAACTGTAGTTTCTCCATATGAGTTTATGAGATTTAACATCTCAGCTAAAGTTGCATTAACTTGTTTCTACTGCAAGGATAATAGGGACACTCCTTGATGGGCGTTCTGGTCAATTGATATACATGCATTTTTGGGGACCTCTGGGCCTTTACACAGAATGGACTGTGTGCAGCGGATATTGCATTTGTAATATAAGAAAATCTTTGCAAGATAGATGACTCAGGATGTTCAATTTAGGCACCGAAAATTGTGTACAACTCTTTATTCTACCCTATGTAACTATTCCGAGACACAGGGGAGTTAGTTTTGACGTATCTAAAATAATTACTTGTGAGACATTTTTATTTACTGACCAACATGTTGCTAAGTAATTTCACTGATAAACATTATAGTACCTGAGTAGAAGCTGCTAAGATTAAATACAGCAGAATTAGATTTAAAATATGTTTCAAAGAACAGTCTCCTTTCAAGACACAAAAGCAGAAATTGGGTAGAAAATAAAGCTTCCAGGCTGAAGGAAGCTTTTCCCTCTCTTTAGAGTGCTCTGTGTCTCCYTTCTAGTCTACGGTAACTGTAGGATGATAGTGGCTATTTTTTCCCCAGATAGCTAATAATTATATTTTTTCAGTCACTTTTCTTCAAAACCTAGAGGAAGTAGTGAAATGTTAGCAAAATATTTATATAAAGAGAGAGAATGTTAGTGAGGACGAAAGAGAAACTGTACATCTGCCACAGACCCCAAATGACTGAAAAAAMCAAAAATGGAACAAAAATTATTCTATCTGTGAAGGTAGTATATGAGGTGTTACATCCAGATGATATAAATAAGTTCTACTTGAAAGTGTGGGGATGCATGCATATCTAAATATTTCACAAGAATTTAACAAGCAAATGAAGTACACCTTTAGTGACTAAAGCAAGAGTGTAGAAATTTCCAAACTAGATTTTGACTATTTTAGCTAAACCACTCTCATCTGTCCAGAAAAGCTCATTTACTCATAGAATAAGGTACRAGAGCGGACCACTGTGTAAAGATTTTGTTCATAATGTTTAAATGAATARTGTGTGTGTAGGCAACACAGTAGAAAACATAAGAAAATACAGTAAAAGACAGAATCTAAACTGATATCTTCAGAATTTTTTTTGAGAAGCAGAATGTAAATATATAATATATATAAAAATAATATATATTTTGGTGCAAGGATCTTGGAAGGTTCTGATAATCTAGAAATGTGATRTTCAGAACTTTGAAGGTCAAATCTTGCCAGGATTATTTATAGTGAATTGTATCTTGTTTACTAAGTAGTTTCTAAAAAATKATTATAATCTCTGTCCATGTAAGAAAGTGAGCAGACAGAATAAGGCTGACAGAATCCGACCTTGCTGATTGCTAATATCAGAGACAAATCTAAATCAGTGYTATCTATTCATTTAAGTAGTACTGGTTTAATCAAGACTGTAAAGGGCATTAACCTTTCTTAAGACCTTCAAGAAAGAAGCAAATTTAAAATTACACAGTAATTTGAAGATTACATTATAAGCCACATAAACAGATCACTTTCAACAACTACCTGTCATCTATCTACTGGGATAAAAGGAATGAAACGGGAATAGTCCACTGGAGAGGTTGCTGAGGTTCCAAATAGCCTTTATACAGTTGAAAGAATTTAGCTGTGATAGAYACATAAGTTGTTTGGATATTTTTGGTAAGAAGCTTGGCAAAACTCCTCTAGGAAATTAATTCTCTTCTGATGAAAAAAATGGAAGTACTCCGGGGTATGTTTCAAAAATCTTATTTCTGAGACTCGTCTGTCTCTTACCACAAAGAGCAATGTACAATACATTTGCTGTCTATTGTTGGAGATTCTTAGTTCTCTGCTGTATGAAAAATCATTACATTACTCATTTAATCCATTCCTTCCAAAAAATAAATTTGGCTTTTTAATGGCTAAGGGGTTTTAGAATATATATTTTAATGATAATATTTCAAGTTCTGAGACTTCCTAGTCATTTGTGTTTCCTGAACAGTCATTAAAACTGTTGGGTAAATTCATCTTTGGGATTATAGGGACTCTTCTGCACCATCTGTGGGAAAAAGGGATGTATGCTAGTATACAGAGATGAAAAAAAAATTACTTTGAGCCCATCTAGCTGTACTTTTATCAAATGAAAACCAACTTTAACATGATTTCAGAATTGAAAGCTTCACTTTCAGTTAGGTACGTAGTATTCTACAAGAATGAGGGATATTAGCACTTCCTCTTCCACTCTTTCTAAGGAATAAATATTCAAATGCGTGCATCCATAATTGTTTCCTATTCAGACTTCATTCTACAAAATATATATTGACATCTTTAATCTTAACTTGAAGCTAAAATGCATGTTGAATTCAGTTAGTTTAACTTTGAGCATCTACCCTACAGTTGTAGGGTAGAGTTGTGATAGACTTCTTTTAAACTCTATTTCAGTGAAGGCCTCTAGTGGTGAAACTTGAGCATTTCAGTGTTATTTAACAAGTGTCAAGAGTGGAGGATTCCTCATTTGTGAAGGAATGAATATTAGTCTAATTTAGTTCAACTTAATTGGACTGTCACTAGATTTACTCTAGCATGAATAAAAGTGAGGTCAGCCTTAGAACCTTAGAAGATCTGTTTAATAGCATTACACTATACCAACAAGAAGGGGGACTCCATAGAGTCAGTCTTCTTCCAAAGCTTTCACTAACTTTGTGGAGGGAGAATAAAAAAAAATCCTTCCATATTCATGATTTTTAAATTTGAGTATTTTCATTCTCTGGCAGGTAAAAAGGAGATGTTACAAGAGTTAAGTGTACAAGTGTCTCCTATCACAAAAACTTTCTTTTCCCTATTTGAGAGAAAGTCTATTAAAAATGAGTGAGATCTCTGATATAGCAAAAATGTGCTAACTCTGCCCATACAAAAAGMAGATAGGTAAAGGTAACTCAAAGTGTTCACCAGCTCTAATAAGTAGCTATGTACATGATTTAAAGTCAGTTATCCAAAACTGTATCAGATTTTTCTGAAACAGAGATTACTATCTTGACATAACAGCTCCTACGTTTGTCACAACTACTCCTGCAGAATTACCAGGGAGGATAATGGCAGAGAACCTTCTAAAATGGACTGTGTAAAAGCCAGCGTGATGTCTGTCTCTGGGTTTAATTAAAAAAAAAAAAAAATGCATTGTATGTGGCCAGAAACTTTAGATTTTTCTAGTGGATCACGATCCATAAAAACCAACTCTGCTTTCTTAGTATACATTTATCCCCATGTACCTGGGCAGAATTTTAGAACAGTAAGGATTTCTCTTCTTTCTGTTACAGAGAAGGTCTGTGTTTTCAGTCCCACTATGAAGAGYGCAGGCTTAAAAATAAAAGGTTTTTGTGTTTTCCTTTACATACTCATGGCTTTCCTCTTGAATTTTAAAAAATGACAGTACTGATAGGGTAAATATCTAATTTAGAAAAGACATAATTAACTATATGGCCTTTCTATTTGTGTGTTTTAAAAATCTTTATTTTGTTGAAAGACACTGGAAAGTGTGTATATTGACAAAAAGAAATCTATCTTAGGTTACATTCAATCTCATTGCGTCTAAAACCTTTTCTATTCTAATGTACTGGGATAAATGCTCTGAGACTATGAGACTAACTCAGCCATTATTGTGTAATGAGATTACCATATGAGAAAACCAGTATCATGTCTATGAAATATAAGTAATTTTAATTTTAAGTGATTATATAACCACTTAAAGATATATCACATAAAGATATAAGTACCTAAGATATATCATGAGCATAAACGGTCCCAAATCTTGCTATTTGCAGTTCCTATCTTTGAGCTAAATTCAAGTTTTCAGATGAGTAAATCAACATCAAATCCATTKGAACTCATTCTCAAGGACTTTGATTTATAAACTCGTGTATCTCCAGGAACCTATTTGATTTAAATTCAAAGTTGATAACACGTTTCAGTACCATTTTGAAAAAACTTTTCATTACCTAATAGTGATTTGAATTAAGAAAGTTTAATGAAAGCCTTTTTCAAAGATAATTGATATTATTGTGAGATTCCATATGCTTTTTGACTATATATTTTCTCAGTGGACTCTGTTTGGAAAACTTGAGTTTTCACTAGGTCATTTAAGGGTTTTCATTTAAAGCAGGATGTAATAAGAAATCATTTACTTGTAYTGAAATCACTAAAGACTAAAATCATGGCTCCAGCCTTTTTGACTTGCAGCACATATTGTACTTATTTCTTTTTGTGAAATTTCTTCTTCTTCTGCAAAAAAATACTTCATACAATAAATGGACCATATAATTTTCTGCAAAACTAATGATTAAATGATAATAAAATAAAAAAGAATAACATATAAAAATAATGATGGAATCTTGTGGTAAAACATGGAGAAATAATACCACAGATCGAGAGGCGAATAAGCCACTTCCTTCAGAGTTGAGTTGTATTTTGTTTTAATACATAAACCCAGAGAGGTGGTGGAGTCTCCTTCCCTGGAGATCTTCAAAACCCGCCTGGACCCGCCCTGTGCCACGTGCTCTAGGGGACCCTGCGTGTGCAGGGGGGTTGGACTAGATGASCTCTAGAGGTCCCTTCCAACCCTAGCCATTCTATGATAAGGTCAGTTTTAGCAAATTTACTAGTGAAAATAGTTCCTTTGTAGTTTAATCAGAAAAATGTTCATCAGATTTTTTCCCGGTGTCTCATGTACATGTTCAATGATTCCTACGCTACTTTTTCACTATAAAGTATATAGGTATTTTTCACTGTATTTTAAGTGAATGTCCTCAGMCATATTCCTCTCATACTGTTTTGTTAGGAATACTGTGAAAAGAGAATTTTTGATAGATTACTTCCTAAGTTATTATTTTCTACCCAAGTACCTACGCTATATTACACAGCTGCATTCACAAGATTTTGTATGCTATTAAAGTAAATGCTACATATTTTTATTCTTGCTAAAGCTTTTTAGGTCATGGTCTCAAAGCAATGGAAATTATTCTTTCTGTTTGGCTTTTTGGTCTACTGTTTTCCTTTCAAAAACTTGAGAATATAAAAAAGATGAAGCCAAACTCCTCTCGCTGGTGGCCAGTGACAGGACAATGGGGAATGGGTATAAATTGAAACATAGGAAGTTTAATATGAGGAAGAACTTCTTTCCTGTGAGGGTGACAGAGCCCTGGAMCAGGCTGCCCAGAGAGGYKGTGGAGTCTTCTTTTCTGATCTTCCAAACCCGCCTATGTGCCACTTGCTCGAGGGGTCCCTGCTGGAGCAGGGGGGTTCGACTAGATGACCTCTAGAGGTCCCTTCCAACCTCCACCATTCTGTGATTCATTTGCTTATATTTATTTTTCAGACTCTGATTTGGCTTWTTGGGTTTTCAGTGCTTTCTTATTTGCTAAGGTCCAGTTTGGGGGAGGACCCAAATTTCCTACTATTTTGAAACCATTAGTTTTGCGTGTTTACCTGCTTGTTAATGCTGCTTTGTTTACATATATTTATACTCTTTGTTTCCCCAGAGTAACTACTACCTTGCATTTCATGTCATTGGTGACGTATAAAAATATATCTTGATGTTTAGAGAAGTAGCTCCCTGTATTTAGAAGAAATCTTTCAATTTAGGCTGTATTTTAGAGACGTTTCAACTTCCTCTACTTCAGAATTTCACTGTGACAGTGAAGCACTGAAACAATGATGACAATGGACAGGGGTAGGGATTCTTTAGGGAAAATCTGAGAGATCTGTGTTGTTAGGCTTTGCTAGGAGCAGTAAAGCAGTAAAGCAATTTAAGAAMGATAGTGAGCACTTCCTTTTCTGCTGTAAGCTTTCTGAAGAACTGGCATAATTGTCTTTTAAAATGAATATTTTTAGTGCTCTTTAATTCAGTTTAAAAGAGATATTTCTACCTATAGGAAATACTAATTTGCAGTGAAAAACGCATCAAAAGGAATACTCAGTGAGAAAAGTATCTTGTGGTGAAAGTCCTGCTGGGTGTATGTTTACCACAAATGAACTGCACTCTTAAGTTTATAGTGGATGTTTTTGTCACCCAGTAGGTTTTCTTCTCAAGTCATGAGAAGTTAGGATCAGAGAATCTGTATTTAGATCCTAAAATCTAAGCAAGAGAGAAATTTCAGCAGAAGAAAAGATTCACAAAACAAGATAGAGTGCATGATGAGAAGCAAAAAGGAAGTCCTCCTYTAGGCAGTTTAGGGTGGCAACTGCTGCTGGAGGAGAGTAGCTCCTGGAGGCTTTTGACCAATTGTAGCAATTTCAGATGACCTTTGTCAGCTACTCCTGAGCCAAAGGTGCTTTCTACTCTTTGTCTTCAGATGGCTCCCTGAGAGYRTTGCCTGTTTGGGGAGAATTAGGGACATTCCACTAATGGTAGAAAGAGAGCTGTATAACCGCAGGCCTGGAGCACAACTAAAGAGCTAACAGTTTGTGCAGCTGGATTTATGGAAGGGTGCTGAAAACTGTGCTGAAGGAAATGTACAAGGGCTCTAAAATGGCAGTGGACAGCCGAGGAGCTCCTCATCAGGAGATCTCTGGTGTCACCAAGTAAAGGAGCTGTGGGACAAGGTCAGCAGACAGCAACTTTACAAAAATGTTATTCACAGGGTTGGCAGGTTCTTCTCAGAGACCCCATAAAGGCAAAAGCTTAGACTCAGCTGTACAGAAGGAAGAATAGCAAGAGCCTGTGCTTGTTCCAGTAGCATATCTCCAGAGATTCATGGRTTAGGGGAGGCTTGGGACTTCTTGCAGCATGAGACAGCTMCTGGACAAAAGCCCAGAACTGCTCTCACTGACACTAAATTAAAAMAACAACAACAAMAAAAAAMCCCTTGATGTATATTGCATTTTGCCACTTTCACCATATCAGTTGTTATGAAAAAATCGTGCTTTAACTTTGTAGAAACTTTTGGATCATGCTTCCAACTTGGTTGGTAAGCAAGAAAAAATCCACTGTAGCAAGATTTTCCCCTATAAAAGATCAACCAGAAAGTTTAACTGTGCAGCATCTTTATTAGCTTTCTTTGCTATTCTGAGTGCATTACTGGAAATACAATATATTTGGCGAGAGGCTTCTAATTAGAAAGATTCTAAAAGATCTGATCAATTGCATTGTTTGTTTCAAAGTTAATCTGAAGTTTTAAACAGCGGATGGTGCTGTTATCTTTAGCGTGTTTTATCTTAGTTATCTCTCTTTGTGCATATTATTTGTATTTAAATAGGCTGCAGGAAGTAGTTGTCTGAGCTAACAACAAAGGCTGCTCCACTTCATTTGTTTTTCTGAAGGAGTTGCAATAGTATGAGTAAACTAAGCTGTTCCTTTGAGACTGGCTGTATCATAATTCAGCTTTCTGCTTAAATAATAGTTGAATATTAACTAGAACCATTTCTTAGCTTCATTTTTATTTATTAGGTATCTGGGAGTGCCTAGTTATTTCTATTGTTTCTATTTGTTTCTTTCATATTTTTTAATTGATTTATTGGACTCTAAAGGAAAAAGGTTTAAAGAATACTTAAAGATTAATTATTCTAACTCAATTTCAAAATGTTCCTTGACCTATCAAAATGTATTTGCAAATGTGTTATAACAAAACTTTAAAACCGTTAATAGCAAAACATTCAAGTGCATGAAATTCAGTTATTTTTAGTTAAATAAACTAAATGTGACTGAATTGCAGGCACCATAATGAATGATTCCAATTCTTTTTWAAAAATTATATATGTAGTCTTTGAGCAAGAGAAGCCAAAGGAATTGGTGAATGAGCAAAGGACAAGATAAACCATTGTAATAAAGTGTTGACCCATTCACTGCATACTTTTTTGTATCTTTGGAGAATGAACCAAAACTTGTTGAAATCAGTGTGAATCTTTCTAGTATTGTCACATTACATGTGATGTACAGAAAAATGTGCTGAAGGTACAAAATTGGCATTTTTAATGGTACAGAGGAATGCAAGAATTTCATATGAGAAGAAGTGAAAGAAACAGTATTAATGTGAAGAATGAAGAAAAGCATTTAGAAATAATCATACAAATGTCTGCTTTAAACTAGGTGCTTATCAACTGGAAAGAACCGAAAAAGAAATGTTTTGATCACTAGATGACTAAGAGAAATCATTATAATTCATTACTGAGGAAGGTAATGGAATTTTAAGACATAACTTCTGAAAGATACTTCTGAATAAAAAGAGTAGAGTATTCCTTCTTTAGGCAGCTGAGAACTGCAAAACTTTCTCTGAAAATGTTTCTGCAATTTAGTAAGTATTTGTAGAGAAAGACTTGTATCTGACTTTTAAAGCACACTGAATATTTTTCATTGCTGGTTTTGTGTGTGATTTATAACTCCCTTGTGATTACCCTATATAGCACTTCAGATTTGCTCACTTGTGCTTCGGTAGGACAGTTCATTGCTTGAGACATTATCCAATGTAAATTCAGTATCCCATTTCACTTCTGAGTTTGCCTTACCATGCTCTACTTTTAAGCTGTGTTTGACAGCGCAGATTCTGATGTTTATCTTGACACTCAAGCAGTTTATTTATATTTTCTTTTGTTTCATTTTCTTTTTATGCTTATTTTCCCAAAGTAAGGTAGGTACTACATATTCTTAAGTGAGATATTTTCTTTTATGCCTGGAAGAATGCCTGGGTGTTTTTTTGCATTTCAGTATTTTCTTAATATGGTCTGATTAAGCTACCCTAACTTACATTATATTGAATAATGGTAAAAGATTACAAAACAAAACAAAACAGATTCTCATATTTCTTGAAATCTGAAAAGCAGTTGCAATTTTTAAGTGTTTATATTGCGTTATTACAGGGTCAGAGACTGTACATCAGATGTTCTGTACATCTCAAAAATGAGACTTAAATATATATTTGCAAGGTTTTTGTAATGGATGACAACATACAGATCGATTGAAAAAAGTAATAGAAGATGGTGAAATATGCGGTCAGGTAATGGAGATTTCAAAAGATCCACTTAAGTGTTTTGTCATTGATTTTTTTTAATGAAGAATTTAGCAGCAGACTGATGGAAATATATTATATCTACATTATAAAACATTATAATCCTGCAATATTCAGGTAATGATTCACTGACCATTAATTCATGCAGATCTATAATAATAATGATGCTTATGCCTATTGTTTACTGACTCAACCCGAATAACTAAGTAGAATCTGTTTTTTCCATCCCTGTTTCCTCTGTCCTCAAATTCTTTTCATTTAAATATCCATTCAAGTGTTCATAAATTCTGCTTGATAATGGTTATGCATTTTGTACGTAAAGTTTAGTATGCTTTTGAAATGAATCCTCTGATCCTTCAAGCTAGACATATTTCTGGTCATGACCCAAAAAGCATTTCTAGTCATGCTCTTGCAAGAAATGAAACTGGAAGCCGTGACCCATATGTGCACCAAATACTCACTCTTTCACTATGAAAACTGAACATCCTCTAAAGCAGAGTGAACATGAATGTGCCCAAAGACATATTTGGAACTGCTGAGAATAACTTCAATGCACTGAAACACAATGGTAAAAAAAGAGCCAGACAGTATCTTTGCAATATTCTCCTTCATATTCTACCCAGCTTTTTCTTGCCTTGGTATTCTTTTCTGCTATATCTTCCCCTGAGTTTGTTACTTTCTGTCCCTTGCTGAGTTCCTTATCACTTTTGTATTAATTGTTCGGCATTATATAAAATTACTATGAATAGTTCTTTGATTAGAAAGTTGAATTCTGACAGCTTGTTGAACACCTTATATAAATAAATCTCTTCTTCCTAGGATACAAGATGGACTTAATTTCTCCTGTGATTACTTGTAACGGGATCGTTTGCACCCTATTTTGGAAAATGCAATAAGCACATCCCATTTTTTACTTAACTACTGGAGCATGCTGAAGGTGAACACAGGGGTTTGTCCTCTCAATTTCCATGGAAACTAGCTACTATATCTCACCTAGTCCTGGGTTGCCGGGTAGGTTTACATGCAAATATAGGACCTGAAAAGGTCTCCAAGGTCTGASAGTGTATCCTTAACCCACGAGTCTTTTCAGGAACACGGATTCTTTGATGCCTTGGGAAGTGACAGTGCTGTCTTCTGTATCATTTTTTCCAATAATAATTTAGATACAACAGAACTACATATTTAATTAACATACCTTGAATATTTCCTAGTAACATTCTTCCTGGTTTCCCTGATGACAGCATTGTTTTGCTCATTGCTTACATTTGCTACAAGCAAAGTTTCACGTTAAAATCTAACAAGCAAAAGTCTATTTCTSAGCAAGCTAAACTTGGAAAATGAGACTTTTCCTGTGAATGGGCCATTTTAGTGAATTCTCAGAAAATATTGGTTTCAGAGGAAATTCTTATGTTAATTAGCAGAGCAAGTAATAGGCAGAGAATGCCTAAAAAAAAATAATTACAAGAGTTGATAGTGCATTCATAAGAGATTGCAAATAAAATTCACTGAAGCATTTTGCAGGCATACCTTTCCAGGAAAATAATCAAGAATAAGCTGTTACTGTGTCTACTTTTTTTGAATATGAAATTTCAGTATTGTCAAATGGTAGAACTGAGTCCACATTGTGTAAGAGTCCAGTAWCGCGCCCAACTCCATGCCTGATTCTGAGCATGGAAGCCTAGACATAATGGGAAATCAAAGTGACTCTTCATATGTTTTAAGGTAAGGATGTATAACTTTCTTACTGAATTTTGCCCTTAGAAAAATACTTCCAGGACAATGCTGGAAGTGGGATGCTCATTACTGAATCTTTTGTAAGTTGTTTTAATGAGTTCCAAAATACATATGCATACATAAATATGCATGAGAAAAACAATCTAAATCTTTACAAATGGGTTGAATTTTGCATGGTCATTAACAAATGAATTTCAATCCATTTGTTGAAAGCACCATAGAAGAAATAGTAACATTCTTGTCCTTTTTACATCCTCTACCTAGTGAAGCCCCACAATTTAAAATCATTAAACTTTTTGTTAAAATATTAAAATACTTCTTTTTAGAGGATTTATAGGATCATTAGGAAAATAGGATAAAAGTGCCYGTGCTGATAGCATGAATCAACTAGTCTCCCTTCTTTTATCAATATAAAGATATTGTGGAACATTTGAAACAGTATTTARTATGTTTTAAATCCACCCATAGCTGAATAACTTGCTGTAAAACAGCAGCAGTAGCTTAACAGTCTGCAGATCTTGATTCTGCCAACATGACTTGAAAAAAAAAAACTGGCAAAGAGGTTGTCTTCTCATTGTATTTTTTGGCTCATGTTTTATGCACAAGCACCCTTTACATCATCTGGCACGGATGCCTTCCTGTTTCACCTCTGGAACAAATGCATCCAGAGTAGCAGAAAAAACGAACAGAGTAATTTTTTGTTCCAATTTGAGTTCACCTTCATGATACAAGTTGCCATTGCAAGTCTGGGTCTTATTCTTATATCTGTCTGCACCTTCTTATTAGAGATCCTCACTGAAGGTCCTTTTGCAATGGTCTAGAACAGTCCCAGAAGTGCTTAATCATCATGTGTCCTGTGCTGGGGAATTAATAGCATATTACACTTTTAGGCCTGCTGGTCTTTGGTTCTGTACTTGAGTGCATATTGAGGCAAAATTAACTAAAATGTATTTTAAAGATAATTTAGTCGTGTAAATACAAGCCAGAATATGTAGAGAGGGTGCTTCCTTATATGTACATTCACCTTATCCTGAAAAAAATGCATACATGAATGGCAACTTGGATGTTAAACAGTTTTGACAGAAGGAAACTGCTGAAAGGCAGCACTTAATTCCAAGAYGAATCAATACCTTTTTGTTTGTGGAAGCAAAATGGTGCCATTGTAGACAGTCATATCACTAGAAATATAATGATTCTTTAATACTACAGAACCCATGAATCTAAAGTCATAATAATTTTTTGSAAATATATTGTAAATATGTAAACAGCCCTAGGGTTTGACTATGAACTGTTGAAAGCTGGTTAAAATAAAAGTACTATGTTTGATTCATAGAAAACAAGCCCAAGRCATTATAATTTGAGTTAAATATGCAACATAGCCCTATCCTTACTTTTTTTCCACTTTGCATAGACATTTCGTATTACTAAACTGTAGTTCTTCAAAATTTCTTTTCAAGGTCTCTTTCTAAAGCTTTAGCGGAATACTCTGGGATGCATATAATTTACTTTAAATATTSGAACAGCATTTTAAACATTATTCAGATCTCTTTAGGAAATACTTATCAACACATTTTGTTAAAATGGGTATTAAATTATGAGAAAGCCTACAGTGCTGTTGTCATAAATATCAAATAACAAAAACCACTTACTGTGTCACAGCTTTCATCCTGAAGGGATCATAAAGGACTTTACAAATTTTATATATATATATATATATATATATATATATATACACACACATGCACACCAGTGTGTGAGCTAGTTTTGAAATATAACTTTCCCCTTTCCCTGCTGCTAGACAGTGGAAACAGAGTTCTAGTAACAGCATAGTAACAGCAGCTAAGAGATGAAGACAATAGGATAAACTTCTTGCATGCAGAATTAGCCATGTTAGAACTTGGGTTAAGGGTTTTTTAATGACTAGAAGTTATTTAAATATTGGTTTTGAACTTCATTTAAGTTAAATCTGAAATCTGCATTAACAGTACTGCTTTTGAGTACAGATGTTTGCAACATTTATCTAATGAAATATGAATCATTAATTGAATAGTAATTTAGTGACTTTGATGGTGTTAGATATAAACCATACACTGACGATATTTAAGATTTATTTGTTTTTTTTCTAGTACTAGATATGTTGTTGTTTTCTAGTATATAAAGCTTGTTAATCTTAATTRTCAAAATCTATTCCTCAGAAAGTTCCCAAGAAGACTTTGTGCGTGATGSTATACAAACAGGATATTCGACTCCTACTGTAAGTCAGTGTGGGGAACAATTCTAAAAGGAGAAAAGCAAATTTATTATTTATGCATATGCATTTAAGGCTGGATTAATTATATTATAGTAGAAAGAGAGAAAATAACAAGGCTATTCCAACAGAATTATCATATTTAGGATGTTTAAAGTTCTTTAGGGATTTGGGTTCTTCATATTGTTCWGTGATCTGTTGCAAGATATTTTCCCTGTTTCTTTTCTTTTCATCATGTAGGATTTTGATCATTTGTTTTGCAAAAAAAAAAAAAAAATTATATTGGATTTTTCCATAAGAGCAGATTAAATATGTCACATGTTTAAAACAAATAAATAACATCTTCTCAAAAATTGTAGCATAAATAATTTGATGGCAGTTCAGTATTTTGCAGTGTGTAACCCTGAATGTGTGCAGTACATAACTTATGTTAATGGGTCCTTACTATTTTGCAGCACACAGAGGTCTATCTTAGAMAACTGCATTGCATGCAGATTTACTGCTTTAGAGTGCACATGATGCATTTCCATGAAAAAAATCCCTAACAAAAGCTATATTAGGATTTCAGTCAAATAAATTATTATATTGATGTTGAACTTTGCAAGCAAAAGATAGGAGTAATTTGAGATGTTTTAGTGATCTGCTCCAAAATAGAAATGGTTATTAAATATACTTTTCCTTTGAGTGTGAGGCTTATTTACACTAACAGTATCTGACTTCTCTGTTTAGAACATATGAGATGTGGTGACAGAAATAGATAAAACACTTTGAATTTCTTGATTTCTGGCTTTTTTTGGGAGGAAATCATATTTAGAGAGTCTTGAATCACTGAATAGCCTGATTGTTCTTCATGTCCAATATCAACTCACTCTGTACAGATAAACTTGTTGCAAGTCAATATTGTAAAACATTTACATACATAATTTTGTCTCAGAACTGAATTTGAAAGATGATATCTACAGTTAACAGAAATCTAAAAGARTGAATAAAAATTCTAACCATTTTGTTTTTAACTGTTACCTGAAGCAAAACAAAGTTACCTCATTAACTAATTTAACTGAATTATCTTTCTCTGCAAATATAAAGTTCATATTTGTCAGTCTGAATTTACTGTCAATAGCTAAAGAAAATGAGTGTATRCAGTTCATTAATTTCTTCATAGACTTGAGTGTCATGTAGCATGGATACCACCTATCTGTCTCTCTTCTCTGTAAGGCAAAAAATTCTAAACTTAAGTGCCCTATACCTCTTGCTGTATCTCYATAGGCTCATTATTGCTGGCTTTTTCTGGTTCATTTATTCAAATCAGACAGATGTTTTGGATAGCTGCTAAAAACTTAAAGTGCTGACTGTCCTTTAGCATCTGTTTCTTCCTTGAAAAATCAGATCTTGATGTAGCAATCCAAAAATTGTCCAATGCTTGGAATGTTTCTAGTGTTTACAGAACAGAACTAAAGCGACTAAGTAAATGTCAGTGTTGATCTGTAGTATTAAAGTAGAATCTGAAAGAGATGAATACAGTGACAAGGTAGAGCTAACTAAAATGTGCCTGGTGCAATTACTTGCTCTGAAAATATTCTGAGTACGAGCTGTTTTAGTTTTCTGGTGAATATGACCTTCTGTTTAGGGTTATGAAGTCTGACATGCTTGGCACAACTGTAYTGTCAAAGATTTGAGGTACCAATAAGCTGTAACATTTATCACGGTAGAGGTATGAATATATTTTTAATTACAAAATTTTCTGATAGTTGTTCTAATATTTTGATAAGGCACAGTTCTGAACTCCTTAAGCATTGTTTTTTCAAGTCTGTCAGGTCCTCCCTTTTCTCAGTTAAGAAAATCTTTACGCTATTTTTATTACTGGAGGACTGACTATTCTGAAGCAAATTAGTATTTTAAAGCAAATATATTGAGCAGGTAGTTTAGAAACTAAAGCTAATATTGCTATTCTTTTTCCTCTCTTTCTTGTCTTTTAAATCTGATGTTTGTGGGAGTGACATGTATTTTGTGCTTGATGGATGAAAAGAGACAGTAAAAGGCTAGATGAGCTAATAACAGAATAGTCTGTATTGAATCAGAAATGTATTGAGGTACTGAGTGGAATCAAGATATGTGCTTCAATCATTAGAGTTTGTCACAAGTGAGATTTATTGGTTGATGTGCTGTCAAAGTACTGAGAGAGAAAGGTTTTACAACAAGCAACTAGACATGCAGAAAAAGCAGTTTAGGACTCAGAGGACTCAGTATAAATAGAAGTTATAAAGTGAAGGAGAGTAATAAAGTTGGCATCAGGAGAAGGACTGTATTGATCTGGGCTTTGAACACATAACTTTCTTTTTTCCTTTTCATACCTTGAAAAATGTCCTTCTTAGTTTTTAGTTTCTTAAAATCATTATTTTTTTGATTAAATATATCTTCTCCTCTCACTTAGAAAAGTAAGTCTGGAAAATGCTCAAGCTGCATATGTCTCTGAACACTTATCCTACATATCTGTCATTAAAGCATAGCATTCAGTTTTCTTAAAATTCCAGATGTACTTTAGTGTCTCTTTTCAAAGTTCCTATTGACCTTCATATAGATTTTTTGAAAAGATATCTATTCATCTCATTGGGTCAAAAGAGTTTATCTATCTAGTGTATAGTTATTGGCAAGGCATTTCTCACTTAGGAATGTACTTTTTTTTTGTATTTCTTTCTGTTATAAATTCAGCATAGTGTTAAAGATAGTAATTTCAAGAAACTGAAACATTTTCTGAGAAAGTTTAGCATTGTGAATTTTCTTATCAGATACTTTATCCTTCCAGCACAGTTTTAAGATGTGGAATATCACTCCAAAATCCCTACATCTTTCTTCCACCTCCATAACATCTGTTGTGGATTTTTTAAAAAATATATATTCCCTACTGTAATTTAAATTCCCTTGAAAATCATTGAAAGTGACTTAACCTAGTCAAACCCATTCTGTCTAAAACTGTTTCTTCCAAATCTTGCTCAGTTTTTTTATTTGTTCTTTGCAAAATCTGTAGTCCTCTRCAATACTAGCTGGTACTCAGTTATGCAAGAAAAAATTCTGGATAGGAACTTTTCAGTGTGTCTGTATAATGATGGTAAAACTTTGCAGGCTCTGTTTCTGTGTTTCTTTTTCTCTCAATAGGACTTGGAAATGTGAACAACGRTAATGCTTTTATTGTTGCCTTTAGTCTTTTCTTGACTGTTGCATGTGCTATTGCAGCAGCTATTGGTTTACTACTAGATCTGTGTGTGAATAGTTCTCCAAACCCTCAGAGTTGTTGAAATTTTATTTCTTTCTGCATCAGGATAAAATGGGACTTTGGAAAGCTCTCCCTCCTGCTTTCCCTCCTCTCTCTCAGGAAAAAAAAAAATAAAAAGACTGTCAAAAAAGATGAGGAAACACACATGAAATGTGAAAAATCTAATTTGAAGTCTWTTTTTGAAACCACTTGAGTCTCCTAAATTCAGAAGAGTACTCCAGAATCACATTTTTAATTTTTAGAAACATTGCCTTTTTTCTGCAGTTGCGWGAAATACATTGTCCTCTTGAATCCTTCTGTACCACAAAGCAATTTTTTTTGAGCCAATATAGAAACCAGACAATGAAAAAGGATTTGATATTAATATGTGGATTTCCCATAAGTAATGGGAAGCTGATGAGGTCAATCTGGAAATGAAGACAGAAAAACAGTCCAGCTGCAAAACATGCTTAATATTGTGCCATTGGTAAATTTTCTATTGTCTAAAGTTTTACTCCTGAGACCATTTTGAGATGTGTAAATATCAGAATGATTTGACAATTAAAAAATTTTTATTAGATTTAGGACTTGTGGTTGTTCAGTATATTTGACTATAAAGCCACTCAACGTGGCCATATGAATGAGAATTTAATAGCCAGACACTTGATATCTATTTTCTTTTAGTTTTGTAAACTGTGATTGACATACCTGGATTCAGCTAAATTCAGATTATTGGTACTAAATAAAATATTTAGAAAAATATCCTGGTCATCATTTGAACATTGTTACTATTTACAGAATGCTTTTTTCCRTCCTCTTAGAGATGAATGTAGAGACTCTTTATTTCAACAGAGATAGTGAGATCTTTGAGTAAAGCCCTAAATCTTCATGTCGAGGGCCCATTCTATTTACATTCTTATCCCTCAGGASTCAAAACACTAGGCTTCTAACTCTGGCTATTAAAACTACAGCTGTATATATTTCAGCTTCTGAATTGTCTGATGGGATTAATATCTTTCAGTTAAGGAATTAATATGCTATACACCATATTTCAACTATGACTCAGTAGTGCTTGCTATGCAATTGATACCTTTGTTGTATTTATGTTCTATTTTATCTTTATCAATTTTAGGTTTTCTATAGACAMTAATGATGAGAGCTTCAGTAAAATTGTGAACAGCAAAATTTGAGGGTAAGGTCTCATACTAAACGAAAGTAGCTTTTTGCTATTTTTCTCCCCCCTCCCTTTTTTTTTTTTCAGAAATAGTCCTTGCTGTTATTATGGTTGTAGAGATTTTTGGAAACCCACTCTTACTTAGATATATATCTATGTATAGTAAAACAAATGTTATGCATATATCCATCACTACTGTGTTACCAAATAGTGCAGCCTAATAGGAATTGATTTGTACAGAAAAACAAATATATGGGAGAAATTTCCTTTTAGCTAGCTCTACTTTGCTCCTGTTATCAAGTGAAGAGCACCAAGTGTCTCCTAGAGTGCATCTTCTGGTTTAAATTTATCTGAAAAATACTATATTGTGAGATGGCTCTTCAGTGTGATACAGAGCACAGGGAATGAGACTGAACAAGAAGTTTGGCTTAAAAGTATCTCTGATTCACACTAAAGCAGTGATGTAAAGGCCCAGTTCAGAGTAATAATCTGTGATTATTTATATTAGTTTAAATCCAGATTTACATATTTTGGTAAGGTAAGATCAGAACACAATAAGTCTCAGGCAATCTGCATATATTTAGTTCAATTTCAGTCATACAGGGTCAGGGGAAGAGGAGGTAGGCTTAGAATTTCTACATTTTTGCTCCTGTCTGCAGGCTCAAGATCCATGAGTATATTGGACTTCAAATTTACATTGTAGATTAGAAATTGTGAAAAACTCTGAAATGCTGAATGAAATTAAGGCAAATACTGTAAATACATTTAAATGGAACTGAATCTACACAATGAAATTTAAAACAAATATAAACATTAGCTCTATAAGTAGTTAGTCTTCATTCTCAAACAGCCCACTTATTATGTGTTGTGCACTCTGAAGGGTTACCTAAGGAACTGGTATTACTGCTTTGGGACTATAATTCCAACCCTGTGTTTATTTTCTAAAATATCTTTTTCTTGTCTTTTTTCTTTTATTTCCCCTCCATTTTTCTGATTTTGTCTTTTGTTTAGGGAGTTAACTGTATTTCCTCTAAAAGAGGAAATTCACTGTGCAATTTTACTGTATTGTAGATTAGTGCCACTAAGAACCAACCCAATAACAACAAGGAACTCAGAGACTTGATAGAAGAGAGACAGTGAATGGGGAACAATGGTGCCAAGATGTTCTAGGAATCAACTAAGAATCGCTGGTGTGCGAATGGCACTTTCAGTGATGGCGGAGAGGAAATTGGGCTGTGAAAAGAGCACTTAGGAGACCTTGAAGCCGCAATTCCTAACACTAGAAACAGTCCCAGAATCTGCAATTGGTTGAAGGTTGAAGATAATGATCAGAAAATACAAAATATAATGTTTAGAAAAAGCAAGGTACAAATATCAAAATACCAAAAAAGAGAAAGGGTTTCAACTACCCACCTGTAGACATGGCCAACGTCTACATAGGTCAGGGTGAAATGTAGAGATTTAAAAAAGACTTTTTTTTTTTTTTTTTTTTTTTTTAAGAGCTCATAAAGAAGAGGCTATTTGGAATTTTTATTCTAAGCAGTGCACAGCGCCTACTTCAAGAAGGATCAGTGGCAGAGCTGCTCTGTCATAGAAACCACAATATAATTAGTTTTAAGAGGGTAGTGGGCAAAATAAATCAAGTATACTGATACTTGGCTTCAAGWAAGGGAACTATGAAAATATAATACAAATTTTCAAAGCAAAAAGACCAGAGTGCTGTCCAGAAAGCTTGCATGTATCGTGAAAGTGGCTAAGATTGCTATATTATAAGCCCASGTAAAATTTTTGTAACTCAGAAAGTGAAGTGGTCTGAGAGCCCCCTGCGTGTCTTACTAGGAAAGTGAAAGAAACTATTGCATGAAATCTAAAAAATGGATCTCAAATAAGGCAGAAAATGGAATATCAAATAGAAGGTCAGAGTCTGTTGCTGTTTTCAAGGGGACTTACAGGGTTTATTTGTCCATTTGTTTTACGAGAACTGGAAGTGGTTTAGTGTGTGTTTTCATGGATTTTTGCTTTAATTCAAAGCTTGGGGGCTCATAGCTRTTTCAGATGTTTATTTTTTATTTCCAGTGGGACTTGATAGAATATCACATCAAGTTTATTGAAGAGAAATGTTCCATTCTCTTGTTGTGTTCTAGTAATAGTYTATTTTACATTTCTATCAGGATGATTTAAAATAACTCGAAGCATTTCCGATCTTCAAATCTTTTTTTATATAGTATTACTACATAATTCCCTGAAAAGAAAACAAACCTGTAAGATTGGAAAAATGTTGGAAAAATAATTGGAAAAAATCTTCTAAAAGATAAGGCTAATGCTCTCAAAGAAATTATTGTCACTTATTTTAGGAGTACATTTAAATAGATAACAGAAGTGAACAAATTGTTAATAATCTTCATCTACGCCATCAAATATTATTAGGTACTATGTAGGACAACCTTTGTAATGTCTGTTTGTGATATTCTTGAACAACTAATTGAAATAGAGCAAACTTATTTTTGTCTGTTTTGTACTGTTTAAGAGAAATCTGATTTTTTTCCTAGAAAAGCTGTCTAAACTACCATAATAGACATTCTTTGTTATGATTTTTAAGTGTTTCAAATAATGTTTTTAGCAAGATAAATATTCTCATTACCCTTGCTTTACCATTGGATAATTACAGCTGAGAACAATATCAGCAGTGTGAACAGCAGGTCTGTACTGCAGACAGCCATGATATCATATATTTGCAGTCAAGCAATTAAGGGCTTTGGTAGAGCATGCTGTGATTCCCAACCAGGTTGTACATTTAGGTTTTCTTTCAAAGAAGTTCCTAGGAGGAAACTAGGGTRTGTTTTCCAGATAAAAGGGCTTATTTACTATTTTTACTTCTAAATTTCAAACCAAGATGTTCTTTTCTGTTAACTTGAAGAGATTCAATAATACAAAGGTCAAATGGGATTAAAAGGGAGTCAAAGTCTTAATGTAGTTGATTTGGAAAAATGTTAAGATGAAGAAAATTTAAAATTTGTTTTGTGGTGTACAACAACCAACATTGAGAGGCATAGAATAAAATGCATTCTTGGTGCTAAACTAGGTTCAAAGAGGTAGTGAGAGTAAACCAGTCTACCTCTATTAGAGAGATCCAGGACTGAGAGGGGTACCTGTCTCTGGTCTAATTCACTTCTTGCCTCTCGTTGAGAATCTTTGTTTTGTTAGTAATTTTTTTGGTCACTACAAAAAAACTAAGTCAAAATAAACTTATTTTTTCAGCTAGATACCATTTTTTCTGCTATTGTTCCTTAGTAGTTCCTTTTTTTGTCTCGATTTTTTTTTCAGTTTTGTTAAAGTGGATCCTGATTGCAATGGTCTCATAGACCCATTTGCCTTCCAAAAATCTGCTTTTTTGTTAACAATATTTGCATATTTGAAAATATACATAGGCATATATACACAGTAGACATATTTTGTCTAAAAAAAATATTCATGCTTCAAAAGAAAACATTTCTCCATTGTTTTAGTTTTACAGTAGTCACATAACTCATAAGCAGGAAACAGTTCACTACTTGTATCTTCTAAAGGAAGATTTTAATGGAAGTTACATTAAAAAAATTCTTGTTGCAATAGCAAATTAAGTGAATCCCAGTGGATCTGCTTATGATGTACGTTTCTGACCATTATAGTTGTGCAATTGCTAGCAAATTTGACATCTTATTTAATACAGAATAATAAATGAATTAAAATGTACGAGAGATTGTATTTTGCAGGCTGTATTTTGCCAGTCCAAAAATTCAAATAAAATRAAAGGGTTTCATACAACATGAGCTTTAGATAGAGAAGATGTTAGCACATTGTTTAGCGATAAACATGAAATATAAATGACCACAAAGTGCAAATCCTGCTAATGAAACCCCATGGTTTTCCTCCACTTTGGAGCTACTCAGTTACAGTATTTGATTCTACGTCAGATGCCAAACAGGTGACTTTTCCTGAATAATAGTCTAATTTCATCTTTTGCAATAGAATTTGAAAACTAAAGTGTCAGAACTTAAAAAAATATTTATTTTTGTCTTGGAATTTATGTCAATTTTGTTGATGTATTCTGACTTATTTTGGGTTCTTCCTCTTGATTATTTTCTGAGGCAAGAAAAAGATAACCATCATTTCAAAAAATATAAAATTTGTTTTGTTAAATATGACACATCCATAACCATTAAAACTTAAGAAGAAAAACTAACATGCAGTTTTTACTTACAGCAATGCAAACATTCAAATTAAAAAATGAGAGACATCTGAATATTAATATAATAAACATATTACATTAACATATATAAACATATATTAGCATAAACGTGTACATTAGCGACATGCAGTACATTCCTATTTTCATATAACTGAGTTTCTTTAGATAACTTGTTTACCAGGATTTTCCAATTGAAAAGGGGACAAATCTGTGAAACAATTACATCAAGAAGATGCTGGTTTTTTTAATCAGAGGGAGAACATACAGTTCAGAGGAACTGAAGTCAATAGAATCAAATCTCCAAGGCAAAACAGCCTTTGAGAACATAGCTTCAATACTTGTAAATTAAATTACATTTTATTTCTCCAACCACTATATGCTGTGTGTTAAACGTTTGCTCTTGGGAGGGAGGAATGAAAAATATGATTTTTTTTTTTAAATAGGTATTTGCAGATATCTATCTAGACGTGCATGTTTGGTTTCTGTTTGTACATATTTTGGGGGAATGCTTTTCATAAACTGGCAAAAATATTTTCAAAATATTTGCAATAAAACAATTATTTTTAATGGAAGAAATATTTCAGGGCACTTTTATTTAAAGGTTTCAGAAGACTTAATTTTGAAATAATGGATAAGTTGAARGCTTCAGATATGCTGTTTTGGAGCTGTGAACTTTATTCACTTAAACTTTACTGCACAAAGACTCTCAAAACATACTTCTGTATTATAGGTGGAGGAAAGCAATTGGATATCAGGTAGGAGAAATAAAAATATGGGTCTGAAGGGCTCATTTTGAACTTCCTAGTACGTCCTAAAATGCTGCTTCCTGCTGTGTGAGTGATTAGTTTTACCTGAGTAGRTTTTCAATCTAAAATAATCTGGAGTTCTGTCAGAAATGATGAAGCTCCCAAATGTAATGTTTCTCTAAGATGTTAGAGATAAAAAGTCTAACAAGGAATGAGGAAAAAAAACATAGTTAACAATGCTGAAGTGTASGAAAGAAAAGTTTCTGAAAGATGAGAAAATCATTGAGTTAAATTGTATATGTGCTTTGCCACTATCAAAAACAGTAAGAGACCTAAACTGTTTATATCTGAATGACATAACAGGAGGATTATCTTAAAATCATATTCCTGCATGAAATTACCTCCTTTGGTTGCTTTCCCTCCTCACTGCATTACATCATACTAAGTTTGTCACATAGACTTAAAGAGTGGAAGCTATCTCTGTTGACAGTTCATCATTTGATAAGGTTTCTTGATCTATTGTTTTATTAATGTTTTCCATCTCATTTCCTTTATTCTTGTTGGTATTTCAAGTCCAAAGAATTCCTAGATCAGCTTTATCTGTGAGAAAACAACACGATTRAGTAGCAGGAACCTTACTTGGAATGTTAAGCCTAATCATAAGTGACTTTGTACAGTTGTCTCATTTGGCCTCTTCATCAGTAAGAATACAGAACACAGTGACCCATGTACTTAAAAGTCCTAAAACACTTTTGGGAGGAAAAAAGTTTTCATATTCTCCTCAAGTTTCGTGAAAAGAATGGGAATGAAATGAAATCTCCTGCAGCTAGTGGTCTTATAGCCAAAATTGCCATTGCATATGGGACATCAGTGTCCATACACTGCTGAGAATTGTATGAAAAAATTCGTCTATGATGGGAGGCCGTGCATTAAAGATTTTGGAGTCTGYGGTTTTTTTATACTACTTTATCTTTGGTAGAAGAGCAGCCAGACTAACACATTCCTTTTCCCGTTATGGCTCTGTTAACAAAATCTTTCACCCTTTGTTTTTCTCTCAAGCTGAGAGAAAAATCTGCATTACAGTTATGCTTTTCCTAGATGACTGAAAAGATGTTTYTTTTCTCACAATAAAAATACTTTCTAAACTCATATATGCATGTAGAATTTGTTTTGATTCCTATGGATACTTATCTGTCGGATTTTCTATACCCAGCCATAGTATTTCTAGGAGTCCTGTTTTCACCCTTCAGTGAAAACAAARCATATGTTTAAGTGCTGCCACGAATTTAAATTCTCTATACTGTATTATCTATTGCCTTTTTCTGATCTCATCTTCTTACTCTTGCTGGTCCTTTGCATTATTTCATTACTTCTGTTCAAAATTAGAATCCCTGGTGACTAGATCTCTAGAGCATTTTGTCATTTCAGCTTCTCTCAAAGCAATTCTATCACTCTCCCAGCCATCTTTCACTCTGTGTGTAGGGATCCAAGTATCATAGTGTATATGATAATATATGTATCATAGTGAATAAATCAACTGAATGCTTTCCTGTGGAACTATAAATAGTATAGACTACTGATTTAGTTTGGAACATTACCTCTTTTATTTTTCTTTTTGTGTGTGAAAGAATTACAGAAACAGGAGGGGAGATGGGAGTTGATTCCTACAAGAATTACGGAAGAAGCAAAACCCAGSAGAACTTTGCTAATATAATTTGCAAAAATAATCAAATTGCAAAATAAAAAAAGTTTTTCTTCTCTGCAGTTATCTGATTTTTTCCATGTGAGGGTGTTAGTGTTAAAAAAAAAAAGAGATTTTCAAGCAGATGATAACCCTTCTGGTGTAAACTCTATGCCTGAACCAGTGGGGAGACAAGGTTTTATAACAAAATCTCTTGTACCCTGAAGACTAAGAGTTCATGCCTCTGACTTCTAAATAATTTTTTTAATTTCTGTTTTCGCTTAAATTCAGCTTTATTATTCAAATGCATGACCTTATTTTTACCTTTACACGAATGGCTCATGCTTACAATACCGATGTTTTGTTCAGTTTGGAACTTGAAGACAAAAACCCAGATCCAAATTCTGCTTCTCTCCCTGAACTGCTTCAAGAGACTTTCAGCTGCTCCTGTGCAGAATTAGCTTTCAGTGAGTAGGTTTATATTGCTCTTTAAAAGAACCAGTCTATAATGTTTAATTATGATAAACTGTTTAATTGTGATAGACTGTATAGGAGAGGCTGATAAAAAGTATCATTATTCTAATATTGCTTTTTTTTTTTTTTTTTAAAGTATCGAAAAGGGCTTACTTAAAGGATATTTGTTAAAAAAAAAAGAAAAAACCCAAAAATGTATCCATATATATTTTCATATCAGAAAAGCCTTCTGGCTAACCCAGTATAGAGATGGTACCTCATGATATATGGAATTCTTCCATCAATTCAAATGTAGTGTTTTGAATAGTATTCAAATAGATTGTCAAATTCAAAGTCCATTACAAAGGACAGACTATTTCATAGTCTTATTATGCAAGTTAAATATATGTGCGATAGAAGCATCTAATTTAAAACAGAAAAATCAGGTGATGGTGAACACTATTAAAGAAAAGGGATATGTGGGAATATCCAGATAAATCTCTTAGTATATCACAATATTTCTACTGCATTTTGAGAGTTTCATCAGAGAATCAGCCTAAATAATTTGGAAGGGAGAGAAATCCTTATTGTCCAACCACTCTTTACTCTTGGTTTGGTAATTTCTGGAATCAGATATGGAACCTGAATAAAATTTTGGACATCATTGCAGTTATTGATCATTCTGTAATTTAAATTTCAGTTGTCTGAGARTAACAGCAATTACTTGGGTTTAAATACTCGCAAACAAATTATGGTTGTTGCTAAGCAAGGACACATGCTATAATTAAAAACATTACCAGCAGCTGTACAGAATCTACTTTCCAGACAYCAATAATTCGCTACACAAAAAAATACAAATCTTCTTCTATCTTTGAGAGCATTTCTGTTATTTTTTTTCCTACAATTCTTTTTTCCTTAATCTTGTAAACATTCTAAGGGAATGTTAAAATAATTAGACATTTGGAAGTATGTGATCAAGCTTTAGGAAGCACGATGGAAGGAAATAAGAAACTAAATGTGTTGAGCCACACTCTGACTTGTTTGCATATGGGCTGTTTTACAATGGGTCCTTCATCTAGCCTTTTTGTCCTACGTAGTTCTTAAACTTTTTTTCTAACCGTTCTGAATTGTTAGAACTCTGTTATTCTGTTAGAATAAAAACACGGGACAAATCTAGTTCTTGTTGAAATTTTGTGGCTAGAAGGGTTTAAGTGAATATGATGTCTAGAAGAAAAGGGCTTGGAAATAAACACTGGAGTAATCAGATGAGATTAATGTGAGTATATCTGTCCTTTTATTTCTAGTAATGATACAGTTAGACAGGAAGATCACTATTTCCTGGAASAGAGCTCAACAGAGCAAAGTGACCTGTGGTCAGTAGAAGAGGCAGAAGGTGGAAGGAGGAACATCCTATTAGTCAGAGGTTAACAGAGGCAGTTTTGGTTTGGATGATTCTTCTGTACATCAAAATGCTCTTAAGTTTTCAGAATTTAATGTGAAGTGTCAGATCAGACTTACATTGTACCRAATCCAATAAATATCTTTAACATTTTAATTTTCTGTCCCTAAGTTATATTCCTACATTTGCAAAAGAAGATAATAACAGAGCATAGAGTTAAAACCCTAGTTACCTGTTTTAAAACCTATATTTTTTGGAAATTTCTTAAATGATGGATGAGTTAGCTAAATACTTTTAATAGTATCTACCATCTTCTAAAGATGCACAGAAATCTTGCCAGTTAGAACAGACTGGAATGAGTACAGGTTTAAGGTAAAAAATGCAGTTATTCACAAGTAATCCTTGTGTACAGTATGAACTATCCTTGCTTATTTTTCAGTTTCTCTTTTACATCAGGCTTATTTCATGAAGCCAGAAAAACACACGTGATGCATAGTTAATATAATGAACAAGGATTTCTTAAGAGACATTGTGTCAGGAAAAAAAAAAAGGACAAGGAAAGCAGAATCAGAGCCATGATAAGTAAATTCATAAAGCCATTTTAATAGACTTAGTTAATTAATAGGATACAGAAGTGACTGAAGTCTTGTGAATGGAGAAATTTCTTAACTTTTGGAGTTCTTCTATTTTCCTGTCTTGGGTAGAAAGGTCAGTATTCAATGTGTTGCCTAAAAGTTAGATTTCCATGCTTGTATCAGGTATTCATTTCAAAGCTGTGGCACTGAAAACTAGAACATAAAAACAATTTACTGGATTTTGATCTAAGTCAGAATGCTGCAAGTTACCTCTAAAAATAGATTTGCAAAATTAGCAGCCAAGAAGAAACTAAAATGAGCTTTTTTTTTTTCTTTTTAAAACTATAAGCTTAAAAATGTCTTTGTTTCCCTTTTCAACTTGTGCTACATCTTAACATCTGGGCAATTATGCAAACCTGTAAATTACATTTTTCCCCTCTGAGTTAATTGGCATAAAATGAAAATTGGCATTATAATGAAAAGAATTCAAAACCTTGGTGCAAAATTATAGTCTCATAAAATTAAATTGTAAACATACTGATTAGCATGTAAAATTTTAATGAGACTGTGTTTTGATAGAAAAATCTTCAAACTGAGAGAGGTGTGCAGCAAGTTTTAGCAAATATTTTGCTTAATTAATGAATTTCAATAATTGATAGTTTTCTACTAGGCTTAAGTACCATCACTGAAAACCACCCTTCTTCTTTTTTAATGAGACTGCTGTAAGGAAATGTGAATTTGTTTAAAACCTATTTCTTTTATTCAGAGAAGAGTTATTACAAGAAAGCTGATGTCCAAGTGAAAAACTGAAATTGTAATTAGTGCTTTAGGTGTTTATTCTAACACCATTTTGTCTAATAAATCTTCACTGAGCATGGCAGAGAGCTCAGTATCTAGGTCCCAGGCAAACCCAATACTCCTGATTGTCCTATTTCACTGCTCAAAAGGCTATGTGAAGCACAGACTGCCCAGTAGAAATCATCCCTCAAAAGAAAGTAGCATCATATCAGGTGTGCATATTTCTGATTTTCAGGCAAAAACATGATGCCTTTAGACAGTTTTATCTTATTCAAATTGAAATATATCCTAGGAAAAATTCTGATAGATGTATTTTCATCTTTCCACTCACACCAGGGATTTTGATTTTCCGGGGAAGGAGGGAGAGGTAAAAGTATTTTGGATTTGTTTGTATAGTTCTGATTGATTATATCTAGAAATCATTCATGAAAGATTGCAAATGTAATTGAAACACTTAAAATTGAAAGCCAATTCCCTTCTGTTTAACTCTATCACAACAATGTTTATATGAGAGAAGATTGCTTGAGAGTTATATATACTAAACATGAGCAGGTTGTGACATTTTGTGCCATATGGTAAGTGAAGGGYATGCCTTCTCGCATCCCATCTAGTGATGACTTTTTGGAAGCAAAATACCATTTCCAGCTGAGGTGAGCCTTCCATTTCACTGATCTGCAAGATACATGTCATGAGTGGTGCAGCTGTTTTTGGAAACTAACCTCCTGTTAAAAGGAAGTATGACTTGGCAGAAACTCTAACTTAATTTGCAAGAGTCTTGATCTTAACAAGATACATAAATTTCTTGTACAAATTATCAGGATGAAAGTAATTTCATAAGTGTTCCAGTTGCTCTGATATTGCATGGTGACAGAGGGCTCATTCAAAAGGGTGATCACAAATTACTGAGGGATATAAGATTACTATTAGTGGCAAAAGGAGGCTTGACTCTTGTCTGACCTTTGAAACGCTATGAAATTAGGAGGGTTCCCCAAAGTAAGCAAGAGGAAATATCTTCTTTCTTGTTTGTGACTCATTTCAGAAAGCAAATTTTCATTTTCAGAAAATAAAACTGATGGTAAGGTTATAGAAAATGTTATATAGTGCATTTCAATCATCTTGATCTTCTATTTTCTAATACACCTTATAAAAGCGATTGTACAAAACAGCACTAAAAATACAGGGAAGAAAAGAAATTTTAGCAACTTTGAAACATATTAAAGTGGCTTATATCGACTGCATTCTTGTTGAGGAAACAGACCACTGAATTTTGGACTAAGTGTTACTATAGTGACAGGGTTCTACCTACTTGTGGAGCACTGGAATAGTTTTGTTGGGAAGCTCTTCTGGTATTGATTGCCCAGATGCAACAAAAGAAGGAGTAGTCTGTCCATTAACTGTAAACGAATAAATATTTTTGTGATGTTTTATTTGTTTAGCAGAAGGGTGTCTAGGTTGCCATAAGCATGGATTGCCTTTCCCTAGAGCATTCATAACTGTGGGATTGAAACCACTCAATAGAGTAAAATACAATAACAGTTCTTCAGAGTGCTTTCTTCAAATATCAATTCTTGCCAAAGTTTTGAGCTTCATCTGCTAAGAAACAATGGAGTGTCCTAAAAGCACTTCTGGTCTCTCAGGTCTGGCAATATCAAAGCATATGTATAGTGGGATGATTCTTGAAAGATTTCCGTGTGCAATTTTTTTCAGAAAGAAAACCAAGTGGCTTAAGGTTATTCGGATTTTATTGCTATATTTCTGAGAAAAGATMCTATGGGCAATGAAAAGGATTAAAGTTTTCATGTGTGTCCCTGACTTATATGGAGTGGATTGTGGAGTGGATTGCAATAGTCAGTGAAAAGGTATTCTCAAAAAAAAAAATAGCAAAAAAAAAAGTCTCTTTGTTAGCCTGTAGAAATAAAAAGGTGTCTCAAATATCACACTATTCAAAGTGCCATGAATGTTCAAAAAAGATGTTTAAAACATCTTCTTATCTTTGGTRTTTTAAATTGTTCATGTGTGGTTTTGGGTGGGTGGAAGCTTTCCAAAAAAAAGAGAGCAAGAGACTTCCTTGTTACAGAATCTTTTCTGAAACATCTCAGTAGAAAACAGATATGATATAGAAGAAATGGTTTCTATAGTTTGATTTGGTTATAAAAGAACTTGGCTTATTAAAAAACAACAACAACAACAAAAAAAAAAACCAAACAAAGCATGGCTGATAGATATACTATAAATCTTCATTGACAAATCTACTTTGACAAGTATAATCACAGTTTTGTTAACATTTTTGTTTCCTTATTCATCAAATATAAAATTTTTTTTTTTTAAGAAATGGGGTCCATATCAAACCAAATGACAGTTATAAGTGGATGATCACCTTCCATATCAGAAAAAAATAATTCAAATATAAGATCATTAAATGTTCATTCTTGTATTTTATACAATGTTTGTAAACATTTTTAAACTTTATATGTAATATGTAATATTTTAAAGTTTATAATTTTTTTCCTCAAAGTTTTTAAAATCTTCTATTTCAACATCTACAGTAGTATCTCTGGATATGGAAAATTTATATTAACATTATTAAGAGAAGATTTTAGTCTCTGAGTAAGGTAAAAACTCTTTTCTTCATGGTCATGTCCTGTAAAACTTTACCATTTGTTGTGCCAAGATGTTTTTAATATGTATTGTATTATAATGACAGATTATGTATTGTAATAAACAGACTATTTCCTCACACATATGTATTTCATTTGTACAACCTTGCATATATTATGTGACTGAGTTTCTTTAATAAAGTGTAGGTATTTTGATTAAATCTTTCAGGCAGAAGAAGATTAAGGTAAGGTTAACCCAGTAAATCATATTWAAAAAAAGGATATATTAATCAGAGTAGCTTTAACCATTATATTTTAGACCCCTTTTTTRCTAATCTGTGAATTCAGATGAACTTTGAGAAGTACTGCGTTGTGGTGCAGTGGTAGCGATTCTACCTATTTCCTTCAAAATTAGAAAAAGCTAGAACACTTCTTACTGGTAAACTGATGTGAATGATGTCCCTTTGCAGAGACTGTTATGTGATTTAAAACATAATGAAAAGATTTGTTCTACCACCGTTATGTGACCCAGTGGGAAAATCTGACCTGCCATATGTCTGTAGGGGACCCATGGCCTATTGCACTAACACAAATATCTACTGTTAGCTAAAGATTCTCCTCTTTCATATCAGAAAAATAACCTCTTGAAACAGTTTCAGTTCAACTGTTCATTTCTTCTGAGATTTGTTAGAAGAGAATTGCTGCTGATAAGCTTTGCATTCCTGTTAGATCGTGGCACTGGTGGCAATTCATCAGGCAATGGAGATAAAGGACAAATTTGTATCTCAAAACCTTCAGTATATCTCACTCAGTCCTGCTACAATTAAAATCACTGGGAGAATGGCTTCCATGTACTTATAGGCTATTTGCATGTTGCTTGTTCAGGGCTTTGCTTAAATTTTCATCAGAATCCTTGATGGTTGTCTGAACTGTTTCTGTTGAAGAGCATAAGAAATGAAGTAGAATTCAGATTATTTCATTTGTATCTAAGGAATATCATGGGAATTCTTCTATGCAGAAGTTGTTTTCACCATAGTAAGTTATCTACAGGGGAATTCTTCTTTATGTTGTTTATTAGTACAACTCATTAAATGTTCTAAGCTAACATGCACRTATCTGTTTGGGTGTGCCCTGTCATTCTGGTCATCAGCTAAAATATATTGGAGACTTTGTCATACTTCAGTTTTTAATTTGGATCATATTCCTGAGTTTCCTCTCTGGTTAAAATGTAGGAGACAATAAGGTTGTGATCATATATGTATCCTGATGTAGATCATGTATGTATTCTGGAAATGAGGATCTAAAGGTAATACAGTCCTGAAGTCRTGAGAATAAAGACTGCATTCTTCAAGAAAGCTTGCAAAGGAAGATGGCATTTATTAGTGGTGGACTAGACAGARTAATATGACAGAAGGGAATAATACGGGAAGATCTGTTGGACTTCCAACTCACAGGCTTTGAAATTTGAAAAAATGTTAAATAATTGTACGAAGATGTCAATAGCAATATATCTGAAATAATAACAAATTATGTAAGAGTTTTRTGTGCTGAGCCATTATGTACTGAAAACTTCAAGTCTCGTAACTATCTAATTTGTCTCATGTTGATCACTTGTCATTGAAAATAAGTGAAAGAGACCTTAAAAAATAACTTGCAACTGTCTTATCTCTGTTCTGTACTGAGTGTGGAAATACAGCACAATTAAAAACCATGTTTCATCCCTGRAATTTCATGGTTGGAATTTAAATTGGATTTCAAGATCAGGGGAAATATTGTAATAATGAGTGTTAGTTATGCAGAAAGTCATAGAAAGTTAATGGACTTTAAAAACTGACACATTGCTCTAGTAGAGTCATTAGCACAGTCCTTGGCTTCATGAGAGAAATAACTAAAGATAGTTGCACTGAATTAATTAAAGGAAGGAAATCCCAGCACAGCGATACATATGTAAGGAATGACAACGATAAACTATGAATTAGGAAAGGAAATAGACTTCATTTAGAGAGAGGGGGAAAGAAAAAAAAGAAGCAAAAGGTTACTGAATGCAGTATGTTTTGATAAAATTAGAACTTCTATTTAGGTTCAGATTATTGTGACATTCAGTTTGAGCACCTCTGCAACTTGTTTCTGAAATTGACTGATGCAATATTGAAACTTTAAAAGTTTTGCAGCTCTCCCTGAAACCAAACTCTGAACCATTCTGAGATCCTGTGATACTTAAATACAGATAAGAGTATAGTAATGTATCTGCATGTTTAATGACAATGTTACTCAAACTCAAGAGAGTTTAATCTTAAATTTGGGAGAGGAAATTGCTGAGCTGTAATCTTGCTTCTCTAAAGATGTAGTTATGGTGATTCTCATTATTGACTCTCATAACTCTGCCATTGGAGCTGAAAAGACTATGCCTGTCTCATTTGTTTAACTCGAGTAAATGGACCCAGAAAGTCAAAAATGCCAATATAACCTGTTGATTTATAACTTGAAACAGTCAAATCTGTGGTCTATCTGACTTTATTGAATTATATTTTTTCTCTCAACAGGACAGTAATAATACATCTGTGGTAAGTATGTAAAGATGCCACCCTATAAAGTTCTAAATTTGGRAGCCATAGACAGTTCTATTCCAAAAACTGATGATACCAATACAACAATCTAGTATTTAGCACGTCTTTAAAAAAACCAGATTCCTCGCACTGTCTGTGTGTGGTGAACACAGGTGATGGTAGAGGCCTGGGCAAAGTGTGTGCTTCTTACAAAACAGATAGATAGATAGATACAAAAAATGTATCTTATGATAAACTTTGCTGGTATATCCTGCAGTTCTATAATATTCACCCTATCTGTCTGACTCAAATCCTCCAGCAGGGCTTGACGTGAAAGAATATTAAAAGAGCTTTTGTCTTAGTCTGATCAGCATTTATCTTCCTGTATTCATAGAACAATTTTTATCCATTTCAATGTGTCTATGTCCTAGAAATCCTGAGTCTGATCAATCTAATTTTATATCTCTTAGTGGAAGTGTTATCAGATTTAGTTTTGTGGATTCGCCCATTAAGCAATTGAGTTGCTATTCATGTGTGGCCCTTACTCGCAAATCAGTTAACTCTTGTGGGGGATGCTTTTTGATTATGCAAGCAGCAATCTATTCAGTACTTCTAAGAACAACAAAGGATTCCTCATCCTTTACAGACTTGTTTTTCAGTTGTCAGTCTTAACTCTACACTCATTTTAGCTAAGGAATTATATTTTAAGGATGTATTTTTGTAAACAAAAAGGATATGGAAATAAAAAAGCTAGGAAATAAGTGCTCATTTCTGTCACGAAAATAATTGCACTTTATAAATTTGTAAAGTTAATATTTTACCAGAATCAGTAGTTCTCTTGAAGCTGTTGGCAGCAACAAGAATGAAGAATTCAGACACATTTGAATTTGAACTGGGAATATTATTTTCCATGCAAGTACACTACAGAAGTGGAAACCATGACCATAATGCATTCTGTCAGGGAAGGAGCTGCAGGGCATTTCTGCATTCTCTATTGTTAGTGATACACAGGTCTTCCAGAAATGAGCTTATGGTATCTGTGGAATATAATAAAGTAGATGCCATTGAAGGGATGCAGTAAGCAGTGTATGATTCTTACCCAAAATATGTATTTATTTTCTGATGTTTTGTAGCCACAAAATTATCAAAGAAAAGATTTTTAATGCTCTCACAAAAAGAATGATCTGGCCAGGTGTGTGTAAAGAAATGGTATATGTAAGAAAATTCTATCTTAAATGACTAGATATAAATTTTATATGAATCACGTAAAAAGTCTAGGTTACTGAGGATTATTTGATGTCTGTGATAAAAGAACATAGGTTTTTTCTTTCTTTTTTTTTAAGGCATATTTTTCTAGAAACAGTATGGGTAATTTTAAAATAAACTACATAATCCAACGTCTTTGCTCATAACTGCAAAACCTTAGCCACTATACYCCTTGCTTAGAGTTAGGCTTGGAGATCCTATTCATGATGCTGGCATTCACACATCACAGCAGGACCCTACTGGGTGGTCAGTCATGCATAAAGCATAGAAGTAGTCTCKCAACAGGAGTACAATCTTTTGCAAAAACTGGCAGATCAGCAGTTTCTACTTATTCAGCCTTCATAGAGTCTCACAGCAGCAACTCTGTTTAACCAGCAGAGTTCAAAATTTGAAACCTCAACAGAAATTGGTTAGAGATTGCTCCTAAACTGACCCAGCAACACAATAACCAATCAGTTGCTGCAAGGTGCACTATTACCTTGATGACCCATTTACTGACTGGATATTATAAGACACTTTTTGACATTGAGTAAATAAAAGAGTTCAAATGTGAGAATAACCTTACAATTTTGGGAGCCAGTCACTGGAAATGCTTTTGTAAGTGAATGATTTTTTTTAATATATATATAAAGATAGTCATAACTGGAACTAAAAGGAGAAAACTCACCCAAATTCTGTTGGAAGTGATGTAGGCCTCTTAATCTCTATTATTTGGTATTATTCTTTAAAAAAATATAACTTTGTTACCATTTAAAAAAAATTTTTCAGTGTTTTTTTAATATCTCATTGTTCTCTATTTTAAAATGTAAAACATAGATAAAACTTAAATGAAACAGTAAAATTCTGCTCTTCTCTGTTYTCTTTTGAAGTAAGTTCTGCAAACTGTCATAAAAAAGTGATTTTCCCCAAAATTCAAACTGCAGAAATAATTAATGGACAAGGATACCAGATATGYACAGTCCAGAATTGTGGTTTAAACCAGGTTTCACTCAGTGCAGACTGGATATGGGGAGGACAAAAAAAAAAAAAGAATTTCTGAAGTGGATTAATAACCCCAAAAGAAATGTAAAGCGACTCATTCTTTTTCTTTTCATTTTCTAAGAATTGTGTGATGTAATATCTTTACCTGTTCTGAGGCTGTTAAGTATAGAAATGTAAACACTTATTCATGACTCTCGCTAACAATGATTGTGATGATGTCACCAGGGAAACTGTGGCTGATTCATTCTCACTGAACTAAGAAGAGTAACATATGGGTTAGGTTATGTACGCCATCGTTAACAGCATCAACAGGCTGAAGAGGAATAARGGTTTCTTTGTCCCTCTTAGCTGTGACACAGCTGTAAGTTCTAAATCTAATGCAGACAAAGATTACAATGTGTGCAAAATGAAGAGTGCAAATTCTCCTAGAAGAGTGTTGAAATACTGAGTGGGAAAAGCAGTACAAACAAGGCAAGGGAAAAGTAGCTGGAAGACATAGCTTTGGTTACTCCCCACAATGATCTTGGGAAAGAATTCAAAGGAGAGAGCAGGCCTCACCTGAGTTGAAGAGTCTTTGCACAAAAGTAAATGATTGCATGGAGGTAAGACCTCCATTGGTAATAGATTTGGGAAGTGATGTTTTGACTTGATGAGARATGTTTGATGAGAGATGTTTTTTCCTAAAATTACAACATAGTGAAGATTTGTGTGCTAATTTTTCCTTGTTTGAATCCAACACTGTATTGCTGTAACCTTTTTAATCCTTGTCTGGATGGGAGCCTTCACTTGCTTCTTCCTCTCTGCATCTTCTTTCAGTTAAATATAGTTGATCCTGATTGAGGCTGACTAGATAGTATCAGACTTGTACTCTAGACAGTAGTTGCAGAGATCAGAAGTCTTAAGGAACGTTTGATTTTACTGTGTTTGCAAAATGTTTAGTTTTGCTAAGGAGATTATTGTGCCTTAGGACGTAGCAACTAATATCCAAATGCTAAGTACATATTTCAGCTTCTAGATGAACTTTGAACTCCAGATTTGCCTGTTGTCTGTAGTAATTTCATACCCTGAGAAATATGGAACCAACAGATGTGATATTTCRAAGTGTATTTTTTGTTTCTTAAGTAATTTATCCTTTGACTGTGAAAAAGTTAGAAGAAATCTGTGGCTACAGTTATGTCAGTTCACAGAAATCTCTATTTTCATAGTTAAATTTAGATAACTTTAAAGCTAATCTTCTGTCATTTTATATAATAAAAACTGGAAGTTACACCTTGCTGAAGGGGATATCAGGAACAATTACTCTATTTCTTGTCGTGGCTTTCTCTATAATGCCAGCTTAAGGTAATTTTTGTGTCTTCAAGTATGACAAATGAGTGCTATAACCAGCTTTGTCTAGACTGGCAAGATGTACAGATTTGGCACTTCTTAACCTGAATTTCAGGTTAACTGTGTAGATCACAAATAAATAAAGGCTATTAGAATCCAACTTGCCTTTCTTGCAGGTTGCAATGTTAATTACTCGCCTGCCACAAAAGTAAATGGAAACAAAATAATATTGTCTCTATTTAGGTTCAGAAATTATAGCTGCATTAAGAGCAGACTCCTCTAAGTTTTGCCATGGATGTCAAGTAAGAATTTGACAGAGGCTGTTTTGCTGAAAAAAAAATGTGTAGAAACTTGAAATGCATCTTCTGGGATTTGTAGTTATCATACAATGTCACTGATAATGGTGTAAAAAGTACATGATACTCTAAAACATAGGAAAAGATATATACTGTACAGCAAGTACAGTAGTTTGTAACTGGCAAGACTATTATTTATTTAGACTATTTKTAAAATACTCATAAACTTAAGTGTCTTTCTACTGTGGAACAAAGGCCAGACTAAATTAACTGTAAGTKAATAAGGGCTTCAAAAGAAAATATCTCTCTAGTTAGCTCAAATTAATAGAGATAACGAATTCTGGGTTCAAGGTATGGCAATAATAGATTATATGTGGATAAACTGACAATCCTTTGAAGCACTGCAAGACATGTCCATCTTAACATCAGAAAACCATGTGTGATTTCAGTTTTCATAATGGTATTGTTGTGTACTTGATCATCCTCTCACGCTGGTGTAAATCAAAAGCTGTTCCATTGAAATGGATTGTTAAGTAAAATACTGTAAAAATGTTTGAGTTGGAGAAATCAGAAACAGAATCTCTCAAAAGGATTGTTAGAAAGTCTATAATAAACAAAAATTGAATCATGAAGCTGTATATCTGTAGATAAATAATCCTCATGCTCAGATTCTCAGCATTTATGTGGGTCTCAGAAAAATCCTGTGCTACTTTCCTTAAAAGCAAACTTTAGATAGGAACTCTTCCAGAGGTGATTATCTCCTCAGGAAAAAAAAAAAAAAAGGTATGAATAAATAATCCAATCAATATGTAGCAGGCTGACAGAAATAAGTATTGAAAAGTAGCTAGGAAAAGCAGGTGCTATTTTATGGCTCATGCAAAATGTCTCTCTGAAGGAGTAGGGCAGGAGATTTTTGAAGCCTTGGGAAATATTCAGAAACTGCAAAATTCCTCCTCTTAATGAGGTAAACTGAAGGCCTTTCCAAAAAAAAAAAAAACACCCCAAAAAAAACAAACAAACAAAAAAAAAACCCTGAGAGAGAGGCTTATCCACATAGTCCTTTTGGATTTAGAAGATGTCTCAGAAAGATACCTGCATATTTCTGTTTTGTTTGATATAATCTTGAATTAGGCCTCCGAAACCCGAAGAGAACACACAAAGAGGCTGTGGAATGCTTTCATATGTATGAGAGTAATGTGGAGAGCTTTTCTCTGCACGCACAGTCTTTTGCCCTGCTGAATGCTTTATATGTTTTGGTAAGGGTACTGAGCAGAGCTAGTAAAACACAACATACCACAAGATAAATTTGATCAGCCATTCCATAGTTATACCGAAATTATAATAGTTCCAGGAGAACAGTGACCTACGTGGTAGCCAGCTGTCTGATCAAAACATGCAGTAACACTAAAATGCATTACCAAGCCCAGAATCAGAATCAACATTAAACAAAGAACTCCTGCATTACATTTCAATGCCTAATCTCAGGGCGATTTTCTACTGGCTGACAAGAGATTCTGTTCCTGTTGTCTAGCTTGGCAGAAATTCTAGTGTCAAGCTGAAAAAAAAAAAAAAAAAAAGGAGTTTTTAGGAGAAAGATTTGTTAAGTCTGCCAAATTAAAATGGTCTGACAGGCAATTCATTGTTTTTTAACACTTTGATGTTTAACAGAAAATATTACTAAGGTTTGCCACTTTTTTTTCCCATCAAAATAGCTGTTAAGGTTGGTATATAGCTAAGGTATAAACAAGAATAGAATTGTAAGTAGAGTTTGGGGGGAATGAGGGTGGTTGGTTTTATTTTTCTCCAGATATATTTTCGGTTTTAGAGAAATACATAAACAACAAAAATACAAATGGCCATACTAAAGTAGTGACATTTTTAGTATAAATTTACAAGCATATAAGTGATCTTGTTACTTAGCTTGATCAGACGTAATTGTTTAAAATACTTCCAGATAAGGTGATTAAATTTGCATACAGTGTTTCTGTATTTCAATCTTATCTTACTCAATGCCATGCTATTAATTTCTTTCAAAGGTTGATATGTTTTTTGAAAACTTTATAATTACTATTGTTTAATCTGGTAACTAAGAGTGTGTATGTTAAAATGGACTTTGGAGTTTTTCTGATACATTTCTAGACTGTCAGTAAATAGTTTATATGTTAAAAGAGATCATATAATGATTAAYTGTGTATCCATCAAAATGTGACACTCAATTTCTTCAACAATAATGTTCTTTCTTTATTGTAGCTATGCAAACAGAACAGCAAAAAAAATCAGACAATTTTCTTTTTATAGATGATATGTGAAATATGTAAGGAAATCTTTTCAGATTCCACCTGATCATTTAGAGAGTTGATATCAATTGCATTTGGAAATTGCTTCTGCTTTAAAATTAGTGAATATTTTTAAATGCATAGTCTTCCTCTATGYGACAGGAAGGTCAAAGTTTG
Organism: Eudromia elegans; assembly: GCA_003342815.1. Classification (NCBI taxonomy): domain Eukaryota; kingdom Metazoa; phylum Chordata; class Aves; order Tinamiformes; family Tinamidae; genus Eudromia; species Eudromia elegans. The sequence goes on along the minus strand of PTEX01000014.1, from coordinate 6,992,258 downwards.
TGCTGAAATCTGCCAGATGTATGCCTCAGTTTTTCTACTGTGACATAGATGTACAGTTTTTAACATGTTAGAGAGGAATCAATTTAATATTATATCTCACTGGACCTCATTCTTCGTTTAARTATTTTGAGCTCATCTGTATTTGCTACATAAATGAGTTCAGTATTATGGGTCCTAAAGGCTTCTTGAATATGCCCTATACTGGATAACAGAGCAAAATAGCTGGAAGGAATGAGCATTAACTTGCATATACTGCTGCTTTCATACAGCTRTACTGCTTTATATGTCTGATGTTGCACTGGATATATATAACCTTGCCTAGACATAATGCAAGGATCTACTTTACAAGAGCCAGTAGTTGCTGTATATTAATTCTGCAAATATGTTATTTTTTCTGAGTAACCATATGAGTAGTCTCATTTATAAATAATCGTGTGTATCACTTATTATAAAAATGAAATGGAGTCTGAAGAAACAGGCACATTAAGTTAGGATGTTTGTTTTATTTTGTTTTCACACTGTCTTCGTTTCTTAAAATCTGTGGAAAAACAAAAAGTGTGAAAAATAATTCTGAAGAAAGCTTCAGTTGTACCATGCTGATACTGAGATGTACAAATCCAGTTGCTAGATTTGGTGATAGTTTCATACTAATCCATAGTAATCCATAGTAATAAGTAATACCACTCCTTTTTAGCAAGGCTGAAGCATGGCTGCCATCATGACAGTTCATCTCGACTGTTGCAGGATTGAATGGAAGTTGCCACTATATTTTGCAAAGAACATGTATTGTTTTGCATACCCTGAGAGYACCTGCCCGGCATGGTCCTTTGTATGACATGGGCAGAACTGGTGCAATAGTGTCAAGTTACCCAATGCTCATTTTATTTCTAAAACTTTTCCTTTATTCTTTTTTATTCCTGAGGATATTAAGAACAGATTGTTAGCAAGGAGTTCAGCCCTTAGTATTCATGGAAGCTGAAAGGGGACCCTTAAGCTTATCTACTGAACTTTGCCCAAATTTAGTTATGCAGCGTTAGGCTGGAACAGTGGAATTGTTTGGACATGGCCTTTGGTGATCCTGAAATTCTGACAAGGAGAATAAAGTCAGGAATGTACATTCAAGAAGCCCTTCTGGCTATCTCGATCTGACCACTGGTGTGTCTGATGCCACGGCTAATATCCTTCAGCCAGCTTTTAGAAAATGTATTCATACAAGTGTTGAAATGTAATGGGGAAATTTTATACAAGTATCTCATTTGAGAGAACATGAGAGGCAAATAAGGCGTAAGAGATGGCAGAATAAAACTTCTGCATACTGTAGAAGTTTGGTCTATAGCTAGTATAAACTCTTGAATGTTCTGTGTAAAGGAGAGGTCAAAATGTTTTCTCTRCTGAGGAGTGAGGATGAAACATGGTGGGAGGACTTTTAGGGTGCYGTTTTTCTTGTTGGTTATTGATAAAACTCTGAGACTCACTGAGATCAGTCTCAAGTGCTAATTGTGCTGCTGTTGTTTACTGTTCTCAATAGTTATCTGATATAAGGAAAGAGGCCTGGAGTCTTTGTATTTAATAGAAAGTATTTTACTACCATATCATCCTATTTACCACACTTGAGTTGTATTTTATTCACTTTCAGACAGATACAYGTAGCAGAAGTATATATAATAGAGCACAAACTGTCACCTCCCTCTTTTCTCTTCTTTTTCAAAGGATTTAAGGTCACGCTCAGTCAGCTGCCCACAATGTGTTTGTGACTAACTGCTGGTGTCTGTTATCATCATTCATATTTAAACATCAACTGCTTTTTATGTCTTTCTTTTTTGTGTTATAAGTCCTAAGTGTGCTTMAATTAACGCAAAGCAACACCAAGGGTATTACCTGAGCCTTGCCTACTCTATTTAAATTCAAAAATCCATTAAGAACACTGAAGATCACACAGTTTCAAACCTAATAATTGTGAGGGTTTCCTGGGGCTAAATTGGCATTCAGCACGATCCTGACTGAATAAGCATATTGACAAGAAAGTTAAATTATTTCACAGACTACTGAAGCTGGAGGTAAAGAAGCCTCTGATAGAGGCTTTTAACTCAGTATGTGACAAAAATCTGTAATGTCGCACAAAGACATTTCTGAAGCAGCAATTTAGACACAATATCAGGTTAATACTGAATCTAATTAGTGGACAATGGTGATAAGTGCTGGAAACTGGCAAAAAGGGCTCTTTGAATTTCCTAGATTTATTGAGCTGGCTTCTCACGAGAGGCAAAGTGATGGGCTTTGGAAGAAGCAAGCGTTGCGAAGCCAAATGTTCTAGTGAGAAATACAGTGAAAATGCATGTTCAGGGTATACATGCAGGGAAAATGTTGCAGTCCCTGATCATGGCTTTTCCAGACTTAAAATATGACAAATTGTGAACAATGACAATTTGTATGACAAATCTGTGAAAGGTTGTTATGAGACTTGCCCATTGAATTTTCTAGGCTCTGAAACAGTCCTATGCCTGCACTTTTTTTCTTTTCCGTTTTTTTTTTTTTGTAGTGAAAACTTGCTTTTACAAGGAGATCACAACATATGGGAAGTTATATAAAGAGCAATGGAAATACAGAAAARAACCATATATGTACTGAATTTTGTTAACATTTTTAAAAGAAATTAAAGGATCTAAGTAATTTAAGATCTGTTTTCCAAATCACAAATTACATATAAAAAAACTTGTGAAAATTACCATTTTAGAAAAGTTTTTTTTCTGCAACTGATATTAAAAATTGTATATTGTATTTAGTTAAACTTGATTTTATTAAGAGCCAATAACCCATAAAATGTCACTGACAGTAAAGAATTTTGGACTTTTATTTTCCAAGTCTAAATTACGTATCAGCTAGATATGACGTTAGAGAAAATCAAAGAATATGTGACTCTGCCAAGGCTTGGAATCCCATTAATATCCATCCAGATATTTGCAGAATTTCCGATCAATTATGCTTAAGTATTTTTTAAGGGGAAGGACAAGGAAGTGTTTACTGTAAGTATCTGAGTAATACAAATCTCGATGCAGAAGTCTTTTGCAAGCACCTTTCGTGAACCCTGATGTAGTCAGTGTACGTTGCTCTGTTCTAGGAATTTAGAGTGAACGGTGAGACTACTAAAGGCAGACTGCTAACAATATTCACCCTTCCTTTCCACATCAGTGGCTGCTAGTATGAAAAGCAAGGATTTTATTTTTTCTGATATCAACACCTAAGTGACCCACCTATTTTAAGAGTGTAAATTTCAGAGTGAATTTTTTGGTATAGGGATAATTGGATAAAATAGTGGGGTCCTTTTTCGTCTTTTTTTTTTTTTTTTTTTTTTTTTTCTGCTGAATGGCATTTGTCAAAGAACTGAATGATGTATAGAAATGAACTTTCTTTTTCTAAATATCATTTTCAACATTTGTTGTTTTCACGTTGGCTTATCTTTCTTCTTCTGAGCTGAACTACCAAAGATGACTTCGTTGTTTCATTTCATAGATGTCCCTATTAGACAATGGCTGACTTAAATATTCCAACTTCATTTCTTCCAAAATCTGTGTGGTGCTATATTTAAATCAATGAAAAATCCATTTTTGTTTTAGCTGAGAAGTGAAAAATGTAATAATGATTAATCAGTGAAATACTCTGAGCCAGTGAATTCTCTGTTCCCTTGAAGTCTTCAAGAACAGAGATAGATCTCTCTTCTGAGAGAGACTTTTTAGTCAAATACAAGTTACTGAACTAATTAAAAACCTGGATAAAAATTAAGTAGAGAAAACCAGACTAGTTTAAATTTTTGAATTAGAAGTGGCCAGTCTTGTGTGATTATGATTCATAGTAAACAGTAAATTCAAACTGGGCTGCGTTTGGAGAATTTTATTTCATTCAGGTTTTTTGTCTGGTTATATTTATTGCTTGACAGTGAACATCTTAAACTTTTAAATTAACCTATATCCTGTTAAAATATCTGCAGATGTTTTTTCCCGATCTCATTCATGACTCTATTGTGCTTCCAATCTCACTTTTTTTTCTCCACACAATTATCAGGCAATCACATATATTTATTTTTCCCTAAAAAAATTCTTTCTTAAAGGAAATTCAATTACCACTCTTTAAAAAAGGATGATATTTTCCCTCCCCCCAAATTCTCAACTGGTTGATAAGTAAATCATCAGTAAATAACAGTACTAGCAGCATGGTCACATATCTTTGGGTTTGATATCTTCTGCTTTAAATCCTTTAATCTTATGATTCTGATAAAAACAAAATGTTTTAGCATACACTAGAAGTGAAATAATTATTCCTGATCATAAAGAGAACAATTTCAAACACATTTTAAAGAAGATAGTTTTTCTTCTTTTCTTTTGATTGAAAGTTTGTGAGCAGTATGTACATATATACATGTATGCCTCAATGCAGTATTGTAYATAGGCAAATCAGCTTTTCACTGAGTCTTCACCCGATCCAAGATCTCCATCAAGATCCACCAGAGCTTCAAATGCCATTAGAGAGGGGGAATATGCTCTATGAGCAAAACCAGCCTTTCAGGAACTAGCAGCTACTTTGGAGTTTCTGATCCTTTGCTGGCCTTTGAGACTCAGCAGTTAAGGTCTTTTAAGTTTAGAATGATGAATTTCTGAAGAACCTAACAAAAGTTAATGTAACTTTTCCTACTTGCATTGTACGTTTGTTGATCTAAGTGATGGAAATACCACCTGGAACATTCACTTCCTTTACAAAGGGACTTGCTTGCAGCCAAAAATGGCACACAGGTAGGCATTCAAAGAGATATATGAAAGCTCATACACTCTGCTTACAACTTAGTGTAGCATAAATCTGGCCTCCTGTAGCTTTGCTGCTGTTCTGGCAGCCCTGTGTAATCTGTATAGTGTAAAGAATGTGTGGATTAATGCTGGAGAATTAGATGCTATCCTTACCTCAGAGCAGCTGTAATTCCACTGCTGCAGGAAGATAATAGTTTTGAGATCAATTACTTATACTTTAGGCCACAGGTATGGTGATTCTAAGCTCATATTTCATGATGGTTGAGAGATCTACCTTTAATTTAAAATGTCACATAGTGTGTCAGGATTTTCTATCTTTGGATGGCTAACAGAGAAACACAGAGAAACTATATTGATTAAAAAGACACAGCAAAAAGATAGTCCTCAGATATTATTTTTAACTTGCTTAGTGAAGTGATAYAGTATTTGTACTCAAGTCACATTATTAAGGGGCTTTCCCAGTCTTTCCCCCAAACCTCTGTATTTCTCAATATTAATCCCTCGTCTATGATGTACGTTTGTGGTAWTAACATGCATATAGAGCAGAAAGAAACACAGTGTGTAGAGAAACACTGAGGCCAGCCAAATTGAAATTCAGTGATAAGACAAAAGGAGAAGGGAAAAAATACATGAAGGAGAACACACAACCTTGACAATCTTGAGAAACTTTCATAGCATATAGTGATATTTCCCATTGAATAATCTTAATGATTTTCTAAGAACACTCAGTATGCTTAGAAACAAATCTGTGCAGAGACAAAATCAAGCTTAACTGATTGTCTTGGATCTTTTCACATAAGAAAAAAAATGCAGTGTGCTTCTCTCCTGGTTTTGGAACCTGAAATTGTAACCACTTTGTCTCATTTGTGGGGCTGCACTACAGCTATTTATCAGAATAAATATCTGTCATTTTTCATGAACCAGCTTGTTCATGGAGCAAATTATTTGAGTTTTATATTTAGTCTGAGAAAACTGAAGTATTTTGCCTACCTGCTCATCCATCTGATTATTACAATTAACCATATCTAAGCTTATGCAGAGATTTACTAAAGAACATGCTTTTACAGAATACCATGACTGATGTTGAAATTACCCACTGCACAGCTAAGGCCCTCTTAATATCCTCTAAGAAGAAAATTAGGTTTATTTGACAAGACATTTTCCTTGAAGTTGATCGTCAGCTGTCAGAAGAAACTATTTTGATCAAATCCATGGCTGTGGGTTGTTCAAGAGTACTGTCAGGTGAGGAAATTCACTTTTTCCTTTACTTCTCTTATTATATTCTTTCTGAATACTGGTACAATGTTCATGAAAGGCAGCTCAACCTTGAACATCACTATGATGTGTGTAGGTTGGCTCACTTTATACATAGCTTGTGCCATGGGAGGTTGTATTATTGTTGAGGTCAGAGCTGAAAACATTATCTCTGCCCGCTCTTACTGTCCTTTCCGTTGCCCCCCATAAATCTGTACTTGCAACTTCTGCATACTTCGGTTATTCTAGAAGTTCATTACCCTCTTCAGTGTGTTAAGAAGTGACTCCAATAAGCTCAGGATCCACAAAAGTATTGGAAATCTGAGGYTAAAGTTTTAAGTAGGCTGTATGAAAGCAGACTTTTTGCCATTAATAGTGTTTAAAGTTTTATTTGTGTATGGTTTGGGGACTATAATCTTTATATGACACAAACTGTTTCATTCCATTTTTTCTTACAAGTAAAACAGAAAGTTTACTGGGAGACTTTTTTTTTTTCTATATTGTTATGAACAATTTTAATACAGTTTTCTCTGGAGTAATTCTAAAAAAACTTTGTGATACATACTCCTCCTGACAGTCGTAATGCTGCCAGTCATTGATTTTCTTAAAAATATGTGTTGTTGATTTCATTTCATTTCATCACCAGACAGTGATTTTACCCACAGTTATCATCTTAGTTGTAATGAAAACATTAAAATCCCATTTCTGTTCATATTCCTGTATAAATTTACTCTCCTATCTATTTCATAAGTTATTTTCTTTATATTTGAAAAATCAGCAGTGGGGGGGGGTGTCTGTTCTCTTTGTCCATGCTTGATAAAACAAGGAAAGGATTTCTGATTCTTTTTAAAGAACTACCTTTTCTACTTTTTCTGTTAAAGAGTGACAGGTTTGTAGGTAAAATCAAAGTTAACTAGCAAAATATGMTTTTATTAGAGTCTCAGCTCAAATTGGATTTATACAATCAAGGACATTTCAAGATATAATTTGAGAATAAGAATAATCCTTAACCACTATTTATTTCATTGGCCTTTTCTGTAGTTCATAAAGCAGGAAATTCCCCTGTGGTTTAGTTTTCTCGTTCTCTTCCACATATGTGCGCACATGTACATAAGTACKATGTGGATCTCTGGCACTTGGCGTTAAGAGCTTGCACAGGACATATTGGCTCTTAAAGATGCAAGGAGAAGTGAACACTGGCACATTAATATTTTATATTATTATTTTTYCTCTTTCTTGGAGAAAAGAGGCTGAATTTTTCACTGACCGAAACCTGTTAAGTCAATTTAGGAAATCCTACCTGTAGGTAGCCTTGGTCAGTAACAAACAGCATGTGCTACAATTGTCTTAGCAAGAGAAAGAAAGATCCTGAAGCAGGATCCTCAATCTCAGTGCCTCCTGAAGCTATTGCTTGAGTGATAAATTTTTTAAATCGCTTTTAGTTTAGGATCTCCTTTAGACCACCATGGTGGTATTGTCACCATTTTGTATTAATCCCACCAATTTCTTCAGCACTTAAGAAGATTTTTGGAATATTTTTGAGTATATGGAGGAAAATACGAGCACTGAAGGTAATGCAGYGAGAAGAGAAATTGTCAAGAGAGAATTTTTCTCGTTAAATGACTGATATAAGGTAGTTTCTTATTTCTTATTTCTTTATTTATCAAACTTTGCCTCCGCAAAGCACTCTTTCCAGGTTGGTTATAAGGCGGCCTGTCCACCTAGACATAATTGTCATGACTGGGGATACAACGGGTCATTTGGGACGAGATCGTTTAGTCCCACGTCCAGCAACAGCCAAGGAGAAGCAAGGACAAAATTCAGCGTTCCAGAAGAATGAGCGACTCAGTCGTATAAATGATACGTTTACRGTTTTGTACCCCATGGGTCAGATCTGTCTGTGGGGGTTCGGTTATACCCAGGAAGACCACACCCCAAGTCTTCCCGAGACACCTGATAAGCAGCTCCACAGGCAAGGAGCTTCAGCCCTAATTGCTGTTAGGGCGATTAATTATCGTTTGCGCCTYGATAACTATTGAGCAGCCAGCAATTACCACTCAATAGGTGGGGAGCAACTAGCCTGGGACAGAGACACTTTCGGTCACCTGAGTAGTGRGGTCCAGGGGGAACCACGTGCAGGTAGTGTCTCTGTAACAGCRCCCAGGTTGTAACCACACTCTCGTCTTAAGAGAGTCATCTTAAAATGTTTGCCCCTCACCCCCTCCTCTACCCTCACTTTATAGCAGTCTCCTGAATGTCTCTGGTAGCAGAAAGGTCAGGCTTAAAAAGATGTGACTTATACTGCTGTCAAARAACTCATATATTTCAATGCCATTTTTACTGTGCCTTTCGCTTGGCACATATTGGGTGAAAATAACATGATTTTTCATCCAGTTATTCATTATCTAATGAATAGCACTCATTTAGGAGCACAATACTTCCATTAAAAGCCTTCTGTGCTAGATCATACCTACCTGTTTTCCTGTTTTCCTTCTGTTTGGGGGGGGAGGGGGGGGAGCAAGTTGCTTAGGGACACTATTCTAGTGACAAAGAAAGATTTTCCAAACAAGGTATTGTGCAGAAGCCTGTGGGTAAGTCAAGTGCTTCTTTCCTATTCATTTTGCTTCTGAGTCAATATATTTATTGTTTACTGTCTTGACAGGCATCTTTTGTAAAAGCAGTGCCCTGAAGACTGTACATCAGCAGATACCAGGGTATACTGACTATAATGGGGTTACTTCTGAATGACAACATCACCAAAATTGGTATAAAAATATCTTCTTTTTGAACACAGTTTTTTKGGAGATTCCTGCAGGTATCTATTGTAGATTAATCATATTCTTCTTTCAAGTAATCTTTAATGTAGAAGCATAAGACTAGGGAACATTTGGCTGTGATGTCCAACTAGATAGAAATATCTTTGGTGAAATATGCATTCAGTTAAAGAAAACCAACATTGAGAACAGAGTGCAGTTAACTTATCTTGGAAATTCTTCTTTTGGTATATATAGTCCTTAGAGATTACCTATCCCACTAGGAGTACTGGAGTACTCTTCTTTCAGACTARAAAGAAAAGAAAATCCAAGAAATGCTCGCATCCAAATTTCAGAACAGCCTTTAACTCAGAAACAGCCTTGTATACTTGCACAGAGATAGTCTTTCGTCTTTCTAAGTTTAGATTTATTTTTTCTTTCTGGAAGAAACAAGCTAACTTTTGTTATCTGTTCCTACTTACTTGTTCTCACCTGGGAGAAGAGGAGACTATTTGGAGAGGCAGCTAAGCTGAAAAAAATCYTCTTTCCTGCTGCCAGCATAGCAARAATTCTCTGAGCAGAAGTGCATGTTTTTCATGTGCTAGGATGCAACATTTTTCTCTCCTCCACTGTTTTATCTGCTTGTATTTATGGCCTCGAGCAATGCATGTGCAAAGTATGATGGGAGGAAAGTATCATATTTTATAGCGATGGCACTTGCAAACACCATAATTGTCTATTATAATCCACTTTAATTCTCACTGCAGTTCAATAACACCTTGAACTGTAACTGTAGCAGAACAGTGATTGACGACAATTCAACCCTGCACTTATAAAAGATAATCTTTTTTATTACCACTCAGGATTCAGCTCTTAGTCCAGTGGGGTAGGGATTCAGGTGCTTATTGACCTAATTTCCCAAATTATTTTTTTATTTTTCTTCCTTTGATGCTTCCAGGCATCCAAAAGCCTTTGTCTGAAGGGCAGGAGGGCGTGGGAGTATTGCAGAAAGAATCGTAATTCGGACACATGGGATTCTCTATTTTGCAAGCTGTTTTATGCTTATATTTCGATAACATAAAATTTTAAGCTATTCTGCCTCTCAAGGGATTTTGTTCATATTGCTATAATAGCATGGTCCTAACTATAATCAGGCTAGGCATGGTCATTTCTCTAAAACAAAATATATTCAATTACTCAGTAATAACAGCACTAGCAAAATGTTTTTCTTCTTACTCTTAAGCCTTATTCTTRCAGTTCTGTAGCTTACTGTATATTGCACTTTCTATATGTAACTGTTTTTTTCTGGTTATATATGTTCAAGGAATATAGAAGTGGCCAGTACATGTGAGAAGGTGAGAGAAGATTGGGAAAGGAATCAGAACTGAATTGCTTTTAGTAACTAAAAGAGACCAATTATTTTTATGCATTTATTCAAACTAGGACACTGACTATCCGTGAGTCTGATCTTGATTTATGGGCATTTCAGTGTAATTTATTTAGTCTATAGACCTTTTGGTAAGTCTAACTGGAATAAAAAGAAAGGATAAATTGTGTTATTTCATGCTGAAAAAAAAAATAGATGAAGAACAAAAAGGACAAAAAATTGAGKAAGCATAAAAATCAAATATTAAGTCTTGATTTCCAGGTTGACCATTTTATCCTCACTGAAGATATTATGCACTTTGAGAGAAACACACTTCAAAGTTTGACATAGATGATTTACTGTGGATTGAAAGGAGTTTGGGTGGAGTTGCATCTCCCATGTTACCATCAGTTGATGTAGCCCTCACTCCCAAAATACGATTGTATATTTAGTTCTCCCCTTATTACCTCTTGGGCTCTTCCCATGCTCTGAATGAAAATATTTGTGTCAACACTTGGCAATTTAATATATTTCCGCAGTTGTTGCAAACTGATTGCAACAGCCTCTTTTTGGTAATGACTACAATATTCTGAATGAAGTCTAAATCAGCAATATGATGAAGTTTTTGCCCAGAATCTCACTGAACTGAGGAGGACTAGGACTGCTCAACAATGTAAAGTTTCCCCAGAAAATGCTGGAAGGACAGGCCACAAGCAATCTGTTTTCTGGAATGCATTTATGGTACCTTCCTACGGCACAGGTTCCTGCATCTGAAATGGAGGGAAATGCTGAGAGAGTTGGGGCTGTTTAGCTTGGAGAAGAGCAGGCTTAGGAGAGCGCTTAGCAATGTGTATAAAGACATTATGGGAGGGAGTAAGGAAGATGGAGCCAAGCTTTTTTCAGTGGTTCCGCATGAGCAGATGAAAGTCAATGAGCACAGACTGAAATACAGAAAATTCCATTTAAACATATAAGAAAACTTTTTTACTGTGAAGGTGTCAAAAGCCTGAAGAAATTGCCCAGATTTCTTGTGGAGTCCTTGAAGATGCTCAAGGCTAGACAGGGTCCCACCATCTGCTCTAGTTGATCCTGCTTACAACAGGTGGGTTGCACTAGATGATCTCCAGAGGTGTCCTTCCTCCCTGGTAATTCTGTGTGTGATTTAGTGTGATCAGTCCTTTGTTTGCTTTTCTAGGTATCTTACTTGTGCAGACTTGTATTTCCATATGTCTTGTTATAAGAAAGTGAAGCACAATAGATCAGGGAGGAATTTTTAGAGAATGTGACAAGTATTTCAGAAAGGGAGGAAAAATACTGAGTTATTCACAATTTAAATAAGTAAATCGTATTAGATCTGCATGATCTGGCTGATACTGAGTGCACTAGTGGAATTAGCCTAGTCTAATCCTAACTCCYAATTATTCCATTCCAGTTTTAAAGAAAAACTAACTGATAATCTACATCAGTAAAAGATAATCTATAAATAACACAGAAGTATTTCAGAAGAGTGAAATATGGTTAGTGATATTTGTTGCATGATACTGCAGAGACATCTCACGTAGTTTCTTGAAGCTGTGATGCATTACACTGATACGTGATTTCATCTTCCACTTGCATTGCAGTTAGACAAGAGAAAAATCCTTCATATTCTGGAAGGAACTACCAAAGAATGAGTTAAAGCTGCACCCACACAAAGCAATCATGAGCAAAAAAAAATATTATATGACCTTTTGCATCTGCAAAGCCTTTGTATTCTTGGGTTGACTGTGGTTAGAAGGATGTCATTTTCAATCTTTAAAAATAAAGGAATATCTAATGTGTTATTTATTCCAGTTACCAGTTATTTATTCCAGATACCGTTCAGCTGGCTCATATCCTTCACTGTRCATCATTTATTCACTCTCCTTTTTTCAAATGGTTTAAAAGTTTGCAATGACTTTGTCATTGCAGGGCATTGCATGCTCTGATGATTTGGCCGCAAATAACAATTTATTAGGAGGAAAAGTATTGTATGTGTGTTTATAACTTTGTGTAAACACTTTGGGTCATCTTTTACTAATTCTTTGCACTGCATTCTTTATGAGATGTTGTGTATTTTAGTTATCATTTTCTTGGCTCAGTTGTTAACTGTTTTGCTAGTCAGACTTCACAATACAAAAATAGTCAAATCAAATTCCAACTTTTTTTTGTTGTTAATTTAGTACACTGTTGTGTTTATGTCTCAACTTCCTCATCAGTTAAAGATTAAGTCTACTCAAAAAGTCTATATAGGAGTTTGATAAAATTAATCTTTTGGGAGGCCCCCCCCACACCTTTTTTTAAAAAATGTAGTAAAAAATTTTGTGCAGCTAATAGTTCCAGTCTATTCTGTCTTTCCATTTGGAGTAAAAAACAAAACAAACAAACAAAAATGTCTGTACTAGTATACAGCAATATCAGTATTTCTATGAAAGCACATCTTAATCCCCTCATTGGTTGGTATTAGGTAAAGGACTTCTGGTTTGAAAAACAGAAAGAAGTCTACCCTTTCAGCATAGTCAAGAATGACCATGAAAAGCAAATTCAGAGTTTTGCTTCTACTTTCTTATCATCTACTCTAGGTCTCTCCTGGGGCTACCTGGATTTGAAGAATCAGTTCTGGAATGAAGCTGCAAAGTCTAAGTGGATCTTTTTAACAAAGAAATACTTCTGAATAGGTTTCATCTCTTCTGTAATGAATCCTAATGGTGACTAGAGGCAGGTGTTAATGAGTGTGAAAGGAGAGAAAGGGAGACAGGGATATCAGAAACTGTCTTGTCACTCTTTGTGCTGAAGTAGAAGTTACTACAGTAATGGCAGTGGCTGTTCACTGAACAATGCCAGCCTTGAGGTCTGAACTAGCATTTAACTACCCTCAATCGCTCAGAATTTCTGTCTTGTTAAGATTCCTTGCTGAGAAACATTGTATACTTTGAGTCCATTTTTTGGAAGATCTTTTTTAAAACAGTTCTGCAAGTCAAGATATATTACAGGAGGCTGCAGGTAAAAATGCATTAAAATGTGCAACCCAATTGAATTTGGAACATGACAGTGAATCCAACCAGTGTTCAGATTAAAGGTTTTGCAATATAATATGCTGTGGATTACTGGGAAAAAATAAGCACTTTTTATCTAAGTCTTATTTGTTCAAAGGATAAAACAGGATCTATAACAGCAAGGCTGAAAACAGAAATGTAGAAATTGCATTCTTCATTAAGATAAAAAAGACTCTCCACTCCCAAATATGGAATCCAGGTGCCAGATATTGTAGTCATGTATCTTTTGCTGAAAGTACCAGTAACAGCCAGCCTTCCTTCCTCCCTTCCTCCCTTCCTCCCTTCCTCCCTTCCTCCCTTCCTCCCTCCCTTCCTTCCTCCCTCCCTTCCCACCTTCCCTCCTTCCTTCCCTCCCTTTCCCTTTCCCATTTTATGCAAAAGGTCAACTTCCCTAAGGCATTTGGCCAGCCAGTGAAAAATAATTTTTGGTTTGCTATTTAGGTGATCTTTTTAGGTGATCATTTTACCATATCAGCTTTACTCTGGACTCACTCTCATTTCTGCTACTGTAACTACTAATTTCTGGTCATTTTATTGTGCTGTTAGTGCAGACAACTCTGTAAAAAATTCATGCAATTTGCTCCAGCAGAGTTTGTGAGGGCAGCTCTGCATGAATTTCATCAGAGTGATTGTCCTTCAGCCCTATCCCCTTAGTTAAATTTAGATCGAACAAAATGATACTGTCAAAACAAACCTGAGATATCAAGTGTTGTAAAAATGGTTTGGAATTGTTTCACAAATAAATATTAATTGATAAAATTATCCTTTAGCTTGATACAGTCCATAGAGTTGGGTTCAAATTGCTAAAGTTTACAAGAAGTTTTCTACATTTTTTGTAAAAGAGTAATTTTGTATCTACCTCTAAGGCTAATTTCCAATGCTGTGGAGCACCATTCAGCTACAAAATAAAAATTAGCAGAGAAGGGAAAAGGAGGAGAAAGAAAAGCATAGAATTGTCCCAAACTTACTATATCTGCTTATTTTAGCTCAGAAGATTAAAGATGCTTGTGCCATCTCCAAGGGACTCAATTACAATTTTTGCRCCATCTGAAAAGGATTCAATTACCTTTGAGTGGCAGGGCTGTTTCAGTAGGATACTGTTGCTGAAATTAGCTCTTCCAGAGAAGACAGTGGGATGAAGGAATTTGATGAGGAATACTGATGGAGGATCAAAATGCAGTGCTTAGAAGAATCTCTGGAAAGTTACACCCTCGTGTCTGAGGGAGAAAAAGAGMCCACCAGTCAATTCTTAGATTTTTGTTTTTTCTTTCTGTATCTTCAAGATAAAGTTTTAGGGGCTTATTTCATCTGCAAATCAGAATGCTTTATTTTGAATCATATCTATATGTATATATAGATAAATATTTTTCATTTGCAGGACAGTTTTATTGGAGTAAGGTCATCCATTTTTGGATGAGTAAGGTCGCTCATCATCCATTTTTCTTCCATAGGCTACCCAGTGTTATCTTAACTAATCAGTTGTTCCATGACTAAGAACTTTTACAGCAATCTTCTCCTTCTATCCACCCTACAAAGTTTGGAAAAGTCTACTGAAAATCTGCAGTGAGATGGGATCTGTTGTGCTTAATGAATGTCCCCGATGTCAAAGTCTCTAGTGACAGAGCTTTCAAACCTGGTCCAGTCATGCTGACCCCTTCCATGGCGATCTCCTTTGGGGTAGTCCAGGAAAGTCATAAAAATCCAAGGCAATGAGAATCCTAGTGTATTGCCTAGAGAATGTGCATACAGGGTAGGCATAGAAATAAATATTTATTCTGTTATTGTCGGTCCAAATGACACCATTTAACATGTTTGTTTTGCTTTGTGTTGTGCTTTTGGTGGAAAATACTACTCTTGTAGTAGTATTCATTAATTTCTTACAAAATRAATGAGAAAAAGTTAAAAATAAATGCACATCTATTATATGAAACAAGTGAGGATGGAATTTGTATTACTGTTAGTTCCTGTCTGCACTGAACTATTTTGGGCTTAACTCTGTCAACACAGAACTGGCAATCAAAGATACCTAAACAAGGAAATACTTTTTACCTCATAAACAAGTTATTTTCCTACTTCTGAAGACATTCCTTCTGTCTTTTAACGGAATATGTAAATTTTTAATTTTAGTGGGAGAATTAGTTATTTCCATATCTCTTTGTGCCCAAGTCTGTTCCATTAGTTTGTGCGGAATCACAAGGTTCTTGTCTTGGCTTATCTGTTATTCAATGCTGGTACATTGTGTTGTGCCACTCAGAAAGATTATTCGGTCTTTTTATGATTTCTATGCATAGGATAAATTGCTATGGTTGGCAGTTTTTCCTGGTTTTAGAACAGCWCTCTCTTCCATCTCTGCCTATTTTATTGATAACTATCATCGAATGGAGAGCTGGAAAAAGTTCCATCTGGATGAAAATGAAATAGTGCTAATGAATAGTTCAAAATGAAAATTCAATACTGAAAACATGTGGGGAGTTTTGTCAAAGAATTGAGCAAACATTTAGAACTTTAAAATTGTGCAATTGTAGACTTTAATTTCACTTTATTTAATTATTATTTTGGAGACATGGTGTAAAATTTACAGTGTTTTTATAAGATTACTTTGCAGTAGTAATATTTTATGTGTTTTACAGTGATGAACTTTAAATAATTGTAAATTTAAATAAGGAATATTCAGCCTTTATTAGTGGGATAAGATGGCCATTTTCACAAAGTGGAAAGAAACTTGCAAGAAATACTCTTCTTGTAAAATAAAAGTCAGCTCAGAAGGGTGGTTGGTCTTTTCTATAGTGAGTGACGATACATTGACTAATCACAAGGTATTTGTGTGACTTCACTGAATATAATGTTAATTGTACCAGCTTGCCCAACTGTCACCAAGTGTTAATGAAATAGCACCATAAAATATCATCAGAATATGAAAATATCATTGGCTTTCAGCTCTGGAGATGGTTAAAAGGATGCATCATTTGGTGACAAATAATGAAATAATATTTTCAAAAGTTTCAGTTTTGAAAAGGAGATGATTAAAAGGACGCATCATTTAGTCGTCTGTTTGGGAGTCTAGAAGAAATTATATCAAAACTGTATTATTACTTTTTTAACCAGTGACGGCAGAACACATCATGGTGACGTCTCTTTGCAAACAAAAGTTGCTGCCTGAAAGTTTAGTATATTGCTATATTTTATATTGCAGTGAGAAGGTGTGTTAGAGGTGATTCAGAAATACAAGACAGCCAAACAAGGTTTGTGAAAAGGCAGAGAATCACAGGCGATAGCATTGTTTGGAAGGAAAGTTTCCGAGAAAACAAGAAGYGTGTCAAGCATTCGTTCATTTGCCTGTAACCATAGGGCTCATCAGCCACAAGGTATTTGCACATACTGAGTTACTGCTATTCTCAGCTGCCCCAGTTCAGCTGCTGAGACGCACACTCTTGCCCAAATGAAAGAGGTCACATGCAGAAGCACCTGCCACAGGGTTTTACGCATCCTTCTTGTTTGTCACAGTACAGGCACTGTAGTCTGTTCGTTAACCAAGGGCTTTGATCTAAAGAAGCTGTAAGTATCTTTATGGAGAGCACAAGTGCCAGGAAGTTGTACTAAACTGAGCTACCTGAGCAGAAGATCAGCACTGAGCGTAAGGGCAGGCAAGAAAAACAGGAACTTTTCACCTGGCAGTGGGCTGTCGTGCTCAGGGAGCAAGGTATGCTTATGTAAGTCATTAAATATTATTCCTGCTCAGATTTTGAGGGCATTAGGTTAAGAAAATAATCAGAAATACTCAACCTACTGCAGTTATGTGGCATGTAGATACAGTGGGCAATTACCTGTTTTAGCCACAGGGTTTTGAATGTTTTCTCTCCCTAAGCTACCTGCAGCTGGTTAACTTCTCTTGACAGGTCTGTGTTTTGTGCAGATGTGCAGAAGGGTTTGTTTAATATCATTTTAAATCGATCTTATTTGAGCAAGTCCTAACCTACTGATAAGTTTTATTGACTAACATGCTTAAACATTGATGCTACCTGGATATTTTAGGAAATGGAATCAAAATGACTGTAATTTGAACAACAAATCCAATCGTTTCTACATTCCAATTTAAATATTTATAGCATTTCAATCATTTCTAACATTATTATTAAACTAATAAATGTTTTAGTAGCTTGAAATATTTCCAGACTTAAGAAACAGTGTTAAGTTCATACATTACAAAAAACAACAACTACAAAGGAGCTGACAAGTAGTGAGTTAAATAGAATTAATTTCCTCTCAGCTTCCCAGTGAAAACATAAACCAATCAGACTTTTTTTCTCATATTATATGCTACCACCAGCCCAAATTCCCTCAGTGAAATGATTTCCTTGTAAATCACTACAGTTCATCCATTATGCTCAAGAAATACGACTTTTTTTTAAGTGGGTAATATAAAGTACAGAAAATATATGCTGCCTTCCATCCATTGGCATCAGCAGGAATCCCTGGGCAGATCTGAGGCTTATAGTTTCTAAACATTAGATGATTTTAAAAGCTAGTGAGTATTTCATATAAGAGCATATGGAAAATTTATCAAAAAAAAAAGGGGATGGGGGGGAAACATGAAAGCTTGTCTTTCCCTGTCCACAGTTGATTGCCACATACATACATACATATTTTAAAGTTAATTAATGTTTCTGTATTTGGAAGTTAGAGCATAGGTTATGTTGTTAAAAAAATGAATTAAGTGAGGAAAGAAAGGTAGCAGTATATTCAATCTGATGAGTGATCTGCTATCATYATTGCAACAATTTAAAGTTTTTTTCTATGGTTTGACTTTAGAGACAGGAAAACTAATTATTGACCTGGTGCTTGAGGTAAGAAAATTATTAGATTCGACCATTGTTCATGTCAGAGGAAGTGGTAGAAAAGGAAACACTGGAAAGGAAGGAGAAGTGTCTGTGCAGGTTATTTCCTTTAGTAGACTTCAGAAACTTTTACTAAGGTGATAATTACTTTATATAGTGGTTGGTTGGACTCATAGGACTGCTTTATAGTCATATCAGAATCTCTTTCTTTTTCCTTTTTTAGTTTTAAGTAATGACTTCGCAAAGTGCATTTCTTGCTCTCCAAATAAATTATTGAAGTTTTCGTCTCCCTGCATAACTAGGGTCTCCAGAATGAACTGTTCAGCATTTTCATAAAATTCAGAGTGACCGATTCCATGCGCAACATACACAAGTTCTTTGCTTTGATTAATGCACCTGGCTGTACTTTTAAAGATTCAGGATAATTATCTTGACTATAATATACAGTGGTTATTGCCACACTAGAAAAACTTCCTGATTGTGAGCAATGTTTTGCTTTGTGTAATGGAACATGTACACCACCTCATAAAAGAATTTAATATTCTTTCAAGATTTGATAAGAATTATTGAAAGGTAGGGGGTTCTTCTGTCTTCCTTTTTATACTTTGGGTACTCTTTATTAAATTCATGAGAGATAATATTGTTTCCCTGATAACCTATGTTCATGTTTGCTCCAAAGTTTAATTTCCTAATCATTTCTGAGAACATTAAGAAAAGTTTGAACAACAAGAATCATTTCMTTTCCTTCCATTGTCATCTGTAGTTTTATCTCACTTGGAGCTGACAGTGTGACAGTTTTGCTACTCCCCTCTTAAGAAGGCACCATTCAGGTGTCCTTTCCCAAAGGGAACTTTAGCGAAACTGAGATAGTCTTTCTGGAAATATTGTGTAGAAGAAGATCCACAGAAGAGAATATTCTGTTCATCTCCTACATCTCCTCACCCACCTTTGAGTACTTTTACCCAGAGACTGTAGGAGGAAGGAAGTAATTATAATGTTTCCCAAAAGGGTAAGACATGCAGAGAAAGATTTCTGCTCTGCAGTGAATGAGGATGGTTAAGAATCCAGTTTAAAAAGTACTGTATTCACAACTATTACAATTAAGTCCAAAAAACCTTGAGCTAGGTTATGTTCTGGACCTTGCTAGTGTGTGGAGCTTCCTGCACACAAAAATAAATTTCCTTCAAAGAATATTGATCTTAATAAACCCACTGTTAATTTGTTGAGTTTCAGTTGCAGTGACAAGGTTTCTCATTTCCTAATTAATTTACCAGACAGGACTTGAGTATCTGTGCAAGGCATATATATGCCACAAATCATGTCAAAAAGTGATGATGCTATTTGAATATTTGGCATCCTATTTATTTTAAGGATTTTCATATACTAAGGTTTCTGAGTATTTGAGAATTTTGGAAATTGAAATTTGTGGTTCTCGCATGTATTTATAATTTCTATTGATCAAAGTATAAAAGAAGGCTTCTGAATTTGTAAGAGCAAAATAAAATGGATGCTTCCAAATTAATCTATGGAACACCACACTCATTCAACTGCAATAAAAAACACTCAGAGGGAGATTAATTTGGCTTAGTGAAGCAAAAAAAATGTTTATATTAACAAAATAAAGCAAACTACCAGACATTATTGAAAACACACTATTTCATTTCTTGAGTGAGGAACTGGACATTGTTTTTAAAGCTTGATGGAATTTAAAGTATATTAGACTAATATTTCCCTTTCTATGAGTCTGTGTAGGCAACCTTCATTCCTTTTGGTTGTCACAGAGCTCAGTACCTCATAAATTACTTTCAGGGTGCCTGGAGATGTAGTTGAAGTGGGTAAATATTATGAATTAATTTTTTTTAAAGCTCTGTTAATTAATTGACTTCCCTCTTGGGTAGGGTTCTTCASTCTAATGAATGGAAAGCATTAAACCAAACATCTTTTTTGKAAGAAGAATACTACTTCTTGGCCCCTTTTTGCACAAAATTCTGAAGAATAACAAAGCTGAGCTATGTTGTTTTACTTACTCTCTTCCTTGTCATAAATGAGAAAATGCGAACACTTTAACCTRGAAATGTCAATCCGTTTTGTTTGCTTTATATCTGGAAGGCATTGAAACTTCAGTGATACTTCTTGCCATGGTGCTGAGGTCCTCYGGCTGATGATTTCAGTTAGAGCTGTGCACTTCACGCAGTTGTTTATATGTCAGTGGGAGCCACCTGAAAACAAACAAAGAATTCTGAGAATTTTGTACAAAATTCTTTCAAGTCATTGGGTTGTGCTGATTAGGGAAATTATTCCATATCTGGATTACAAAGGTAAGACTAAATTCTAGTCTCCTACTCCTAAGTGAAAAGCAGTAATATTGGTAAGTATCCGCTGCTGTGTTACGCAATCTGTGACTTCACAAATACAGAACTCAGCCATGCCTAAAATACTATTTTTCTACAGTTCTTCAACTAGTAAATCTTAGTTTTAATTTTAACTGCACTCTCTTTCATTCAGTTTAGATGCAGCTGTTCTACCTGTTTGAATTTCCAATCAAAAATTATGTCTTTTCTTATAAAGCTGTTTCTGAGAAATAGGGCCATTTATAGACAGAACTTTCATACTGGTACAAAGCATTTACTATATTACTGACTGAAAAATTACTGACTGAAAGTGCAGGTCTACATTGTGGATCAAAGAAACACTGGCCAGCCTCAATGGTGTCCACAACACCATTGACTGTCCTCTGCAGTCTTGGGGAGTGGTTCTATGAGGCTCAAAATCAGAAAGGATRTAARAGATGTGTTCATGAAAATGGCTAAWAAAGGGTGCAGAGAATGGAAAGAAGAAAAGAACAGTTGCCATAGTATGTGTAGAATTCATTCCTCATTAGTTAGCTAATGAGACAGTTTATTCTGCATATGTAATGCCATTTTTTTTCCCCTATCTGTTAGAAGGGCTATGATTTGTGCTAATAACTCCTAAATAGTGTGTGTGTGATAACTCAGTGTCTAGTCAACAGGGAGTGATAGCAACTCTCTGCATATAAYAGGAATCACATGATTATGAATCACTCTGTGATAACCTATTTATTAAAAATTGGTGATGATTCTAATTTCACAGAATCATAGAATCACTCAGAATGGCTGAGGTTGGAAGACACCTCTAGAGATCACCTAGTTCAACCCCCCTGTTTAAGCAGGGATACCTAGAGCATATGGCACATGGTGGCATCCAGGCGGGTTTGGAAGATCCCCAGAGAAGGAGACTCCACAGCCTCTCTGGGCAGCCTGTTCCAGGGCCATGTCACCCTCACAGGAAAGAAGTTCTTCCTCACATGGAGATGGAACTTCCTGTGTTCAGGGTAGCAGCTTTAGAGAAGCTTAGAATGAGCTATTCCAAAGGTAATATCCTAGGAACCCAACAAAGTTATTTAATAGATAATATTTATTTGGTATATTTGACTGACTTGAAACATCTCCAAGTGTTTTCTATGAGCTCTATAATATTCTTGGATTTGATTACTCTTTCTGTTTAGCCCTTCTTGTGAAAGAAGTTTTCCACCACACAGTCTCCATCTTCTCTCCTCATATTACASGTAGTCAGAGAATTTTGGCTCCAATAACCATAACTGATCTTTCCCTGGAGCAATATGTTGCACTGGGTATCACTGCACTCTGGGATTGTGTGTGTGATGCAAAGATCAGAAAATTAGCTAAACACGAGACTCATGCAACAATTTTCARCTTACATCCAAAGAAAGTTTTCTGTTCAAGACTGACTCAACCAGATTTTAAGATTTTTTATTAGCATGGTTAGTATTCAAACAGCAGTAGCAGCATCTGCATGAATCTCTCTAGATCTACCATTTCAGTATCTGACAACTTTAAGAATTGGTGTACTTCTCTGTTTCAGTGATATATTCGGTGTGTCAAACATGGCTACAAGGAGCAGCAAATCAATTTTGAGGATAACTTGTTTTCAGGCATCTGAGGAGAAGTAAGACTCCATCAATCACTTCCGGAATCATTTTCCCTTTAGGAATGGTGAACTAAMTTGATGTCCTTATAGATCCTTAGGGCCAACACAGAAATCACAGAAGGGAGAACCCAGAAGAAAATATTTTTATAGTCATTATATTTTAGGGGAAAAAAGCACTCATTAGATTTCTGAACCCCATCTAAATTTATGAAGTTTTACATTTCTACATACTCAAATTTTCTTTCCAATGAAATAAAGTGGAGATTTTTTTTTTTCTCACATTRCTATTGAGATTTGAGGTGATGAGTGCAGATAACTCATACCAGTAGGGCTGCCAATCAAGGATTTTTCAGGGTCTGTCTGTTCTATTTCCTTCCTGTCAGACACATCCTATGCATTGTTCATGCCCTATTTAAGCCTTGGAAGTTATATGTACCATGAATTTCTTATTAAAATTGCTGATCTCTAAGTAGAAATAGAAGTGGTAACTGAGGGGATAATAGCTTAAGCTGTTTTTATCTTAGAAAATTACGTAAGTCCCTAGMATCTAAGGAAAGCCTTTTTTTCTCTTTCTCCTCTATTGTTCTCTGGTAGGGAGAGGCTATTCATAACCTCTCCACAATCTATTTCATCATAGGCGTCACTGTAGAGAAAGAGGAGAGATACCTCAGCAAGAATGATTCAGATGTTTGGAAAGTATGGTCTTCTTTATTATTAATARAAAGGCAACTTTTATTTCTGCCTTTCAATGTGATTAGGAAATTGCCTTGTAAGAATGGAAATGGTGGTATCTGGAGACTATCTCAACTCATACTAAAATGAATAAAAGAAAGTAAGTGAAAGAAAAGGAGTAGTCACACGTAAAGCACTCCTGCACCATTTTCTTCATACAGACAGTAGCTGATAAATAAAGAGATCACTGAAGCTAACAATAGGAATACATTTTTCTAATAAGCAAAGTTTATAATAATTATGTCAGGAGAGATTATCATGTTGCCAAGGTTTTATTTTCACTGCTAGAATTTCATATGGTTCCATTTCAGAATTACATTTTCATTTCCCTTTTTTTTTCAGTTCTCGTATTAATAAAGTTTCTAATAGATTTCAAATTACAAATGCATATTTACAATATGCATGAATTTATTTTTCAGTGTAATATGTATGTGAATTCCCAATGTCAATAATATCAATAAAAATGATACTGTTTTGTCACACTGATAAAACAGGGACAAAAGTTTATCCTTCAAAGGACAGTTCCATAGTACTGTCCAATGTCAAGGTTGTCTCCAGATTTTTTACTAGGGCAACTTTTTCTTTATATATTACTAAATCATACAGAAGAGCATGTGTGGGCACAGAGCTGGTCAACAACTCATCAAATATTACTGAGTTTAAAGTTTTATGAATTACAAAATTTGATTTACATTCCAAGCAAAAGGGAATAACTGATAATCAAACAATGTATGTGAGGTTAATACACTTCACAGGAGTGTTGGAGAGACCAATGATTAACAGGCTAGAAAGATGGAAAATCATTTCTTGTTGATAAGAGSCACTGCCCCATTGTATATTATTTCTCCTATTTTTGCTTATCTCAGCTTTCCTGTARACTCTCTCGTTATTCTTTTCCCCTTCAGTCAGGATATTACTTCCTTCCCTCTTCAACTTGGTCTTACAGCACTGTGTGTGTCCTTCAGCCTTCTGTCCCTTCTCTAGTACTGTCTGCTCCYTCCTTGCTTTTCTTCCTGTTAAGTAACCCACACCACCTATGGTACCCACCTAAACAATTCTGATGTTGCTCTGCATGAAATAAGAAAGACAAGTATCAAGAATTGAGAAGTAAGAGTTTAAGAAAAGTGACAAAAACAGGATTTATCTTAAAAAAATACCATTTAGATAGTGAAATTAATAATAATAGGAAAAACTTATACRGCAAAAAAATCACTTATATCAAATACAGGATTGCAGCTTTTTGCTTGATGGCATTGTTGAGGAKGTAAGTTATGAACAGCCATGTAATGTCTGTGAACTAGCAGCTACAGTTTGAGGGAACTGTTCCGATTAGTATCGAGTTACTTGTAAAAATTCCTGGTACTGAAATTATTCCACATTAGTGCTRTGGTAAACAATTTTATTTTCTTCCCTTTTTGCCTTCCTTTTCTCTCCCCTCCTGAGATATTTTTTATGTTCCCTTCCTGTTTGGTTTGTTTTTCTTTTTTGCTCTTTAAGAGYCCTTCGTATTCAATCACCAAGCATCCTTTTCCCTCTGAAGCTCCCTCCACTTGAAGCAGTAATCCTGCTTGTAATCGGTAGTATTTGGAGCTGCTGCCTTCTACGCTGTTCATGTTCTGTCTTGTCTCATACTTGATCTTGCTAGTCCTAGTTAGCAACAGGTAGAGTCATGATTTTGCCTGCTCTGTGTTGGCTGGAATAGCGTGCCAGCTTGGTGGAGGCTGCGGAGAGTACGCCATTTGCTGAAAGGGCATTCACCTTGCCCTCCAGAGAGATGGAGATACATGAGGAAAGTAGGATAATCACTTAGTATCTGTCAGTAGCAGCAAAACACCTGAGAGTGCTGACTTGGATGCTGACATGCAGGGCAAAATGCTGATGCTCAGTGCAAGGCATGTATCACAG
Organism: Eudromia elegans; assembly: GCA_003342815.1. Classification (NCBI taxonomy): domain Eukaryota; kingdom Metazoa; phylum Chordata; class Aves; order Tinamiformes; family Tinamidae; genus Eudromia; species Eudromia elegans. Next base: position 6,967,574 of record PTEX01000014.1, on the reverse strand, counting down.
CSGGGAAAGAAATGAGATTTTTGCCAGTGCTGTGAGACAAAGAAGAATTAGTGTGAAAGATTAAAAGACTGTAGAATGGTAGCCGTGGAGTGCCTTCTGCACCAGGATGCAGAGGCAAAGGGGACTGACGTTTGCAGGTGGGTAAGCCCACACACACTCACAATGGGTTGTAATGTGCCCAGCCCTTCGCTGTGTCCTAACWTTCGTGCTGGTTGTTCTGTGCAAAGTGTAGATAAGATTCTGACAGTCATATTTTTTTTTTTGGAACAGGCTGCCCAGAGAGGTTGTGGAGTCTCCTTCTCTGGAGATCTTYCAAACCCACCTGGACACCATCTTGTGCCACATGCTCCAGAAGACCCCTGCGTGTGCAGGGGGTTTGGACTAGATGACCTCTAGAGGTCCCTTCCAACCTTAAGCATTCTATGATTCTATGATTCTATGATTTTGCAAATACAAAATGACCAGCAAAGCCATTTAGGATAGAGAAGAATAAGATGGCATGAATCATGACTAAGGCTATGTCACAGTCTCAGAGCTATCATTAGCAATTTAGGGAAATGTGGTCTTCAAGAAACTGCTGCAAAGAGGGTGTACTGATTGAACTAATTAGTCATTGACTGACACACTATCAAATGTATTAAGCAACATTTGACCCTTGCTCTTCATGAAGTACGATGCAGATGACATGCACAGTGTTCAGATGGATGCAGCTGTGATGGCTGTCAGTGTGGTTATCACTGTACCTTTCCAAAAGCATCAAGGGCGGAATAGCACAAGGTAACTGTCACAGTCATCCTCCTGCAGGCTTACGGCATGTTTTGTTCTTACAACAGAAGTTGGCAGAAAGTTTTAGCCATTATTTCGCCATTTGAAGGGAAAAAATAAAGACATASCATCAGATGTGTCCATTTTCAATATATCTATAGTGCACCATTTATACATTATGTATTTTGATGCACTTTTAACATAAGCAGATATTTTTGTTCCTCCTTGCTAAATTAGACTTGTAATGAAATAGTTAAGTGTATTGTGGAATAAATTACCAGTTGTGATAAAGTAACAGAATATACTGCTTTCTTCATCTACAGAGAACAAAAGCCTAATCTGAAGATTTGGATAGATTTTCTTCTCAAATGTAGATGGTGAATGTGTTGGCATCTTTGTAGGGTTGTCTTTTCCTTCAGTTTTGCAATCCTGTAAAAAATAATCTTTTTCCTAGTTAGTTCTTTTAAATTCTGATGGTAAATACGCCAGTAGGCTGAATATGGCTCTAAATTAACAAGCAGCATATGTCCAAAATGGTAAAATTCTACTGCTAGTCTTGTACTTGCTGTGGTTTTATGAGCTTTCTATGGTGATCTAACAATGCCACTAGAGCCTGTTCCTCATAGTAGTATTTTGTTTTTTAATATCAGTGAAGAAAATTGTTGAATGTCTACGATGTACAAGTGTTACTATGTTATTGCATGTCCAAATCACTACTGTGGCAAGAGGACATATGTCATGAAAAAAGTCTGGAGTTGAGCATGTCAATCCGTAATGAAAGACATCCAGATTATTGTATGAGTAAATAATGTTTTAACTGAAAGTAGATCTTGATAGAGGAGGAAAGGAAAGATTTAATTAACAGTAAATYGTTATAAACTTTAAATGCTTTAGCATGGAGAAATTAATTGTTTGACTGGAGTAACAAAATAATACAAAGATAAGAATAGCTTTTTAAACTTAGCAAACCCCACCAAGAGATGATTATATATGACATACTATAACTGGAATAGGAGGACAGGAGTAAAGACTTAACAAGATTATTGTTTTAAAAACAGTTGAATTATGTAAGCTGTCATAGTAATACAACACTTGTATCTTTTTGTCCAAAGCAATTTTGAAGTACCGTTTATTTAACACACACACAAAAAATTTGTTTTTGTTTTTGCCTTTTTTTTTCATATTACAGTTTGATATAAAGGAATGAAACTATCTCTCAAGGATTAAGGCTATCTCACTGCCTTAAAATTAAGTTGATGATAAAATCTAGAATAATGTCTCAAAAAAGAGATAGCAAAACAGTAAATTATCTCTTGTACACTGGAAAAAATTATTGAACAAAGCACAGATAATCTCTATGCAGGCAGAATACTGCAAGAAATCTATGGAATCCAGTAAGAGTCTACTGAAAATCCCAGCTTTTATTAAAAATACCTGAATATACCTTTCCTGTAGGATTAACTAAGTTTTTGTATTGCTATCCAAAATAAGTTAATAGGGTTTTCCTCAGAAATTTGTGCACAGAAGTGTTCTGAAAGTGAACCCTTCCTAAGTGAAGGTGGAAGTCAGGTGGTGTCCTGTAGAGAGGAAACAACTCCTAGTTATAACTCTGAAACATCTTGACAGGTAACTTTGATCGAGATGTTATAACACTTGTTTTACAGAAGCTGGGTAGTGGGGAGTCCCTAATCTTTCTCTAGGGAAAACAGTTAATGGAGAGGTGTGTTGAGGAAAGAGACATGCTGAAACAGTCAGAGATGAAAGATTACCTGAATGTCATATGACTTCACAGGTGTTGGAAAATAAAAGTGTTTTCTTTCCTTCTGCTGAGAAGCAACASTAAGGGAAACTGCAGCCTATTTTGCTTGGAATTTATGTTTTTAGTGTTATTTTGTCAGCTTTCCTGTTTGAATGCTTGAGTTAGAGGTCTGAAATAAGTTCTGGCTCAGAGAGAGGAAAAAAAAATTGCTAATCTAACACTTTTATTAGTGTATCATGCTATTACTATCAAGAGGCAAGGCACACAGCATTTTTGTTTATTGACAGATTGGAGAGATGGGCAGAGAGGAACCTCATTAAGTTCAATAAAGGCAAGTGCAACCAGAAGGGGTCCTGCAGGGTCCTACACCAGAAGGAACCAGGTACCAGTACAGACTGGGAGAAAGCAGCTCTGCAGAGAAGGACCTAGRGACCTGGTGGAAAACAGGTTGATCATGAACCAGCAATGTGCAAGAAGGCCAAGAAGGCCAGTGATGTCCTGGGGTGCATGAGGAAGGGCATTATGAGCACGTTGRTGGAGAGGACCCTCCCCTTCTACTCTGCCCATCACAGGATGTGGCAAGGCCACATCTGTAGTGCTGTGTCCARTTCTGGGCTCCTTAATACAAGAGAAAAATGAAACTATCACGTTGTGCCCAGCATAGGTCTACAAAGATGATATAGGGCCTGGGACATGTTTTGAAGTGCAAAATCCTTCTAATGTGTTTCACAGTGCAGCTGTCTACATTATCTTTAATCTGTCTTCTTGCTCTTCAGTTACCAAAGTTCATAATGACTGGTTGGAATTCCTCTCTGCCAAGATTAAAAACTATCATGTATAGCCTTTCAATCTTGCCATGTCACATTCCACTGTTGTTGTACACTGTAGGAATCTTTTTGAAAGGTTGAAAACCGAGTCTTCTCTTCCTTCTGTGTGATGAGTATCACTAACCAAATTCTGTAAATCTTTTTTTTGAGTTTCATATACATCACATTTTTTCGTTCCCTCTTTTCTTAAGTCTCAAAGAGGTTTTGTTTTATTTTGTTTTATTTTATTTTATTTTATTTTATTTTATTTTATTTTATTTTATTTTATTTTATTTTATTTTATTTTATTTTATTTTATTTTATTTTATTTCATTTCATTTCATTTCATTTCATTTTATAGGTAAAACATAGAAATTACCTCCCTCTCATCTTACTATCCAGCTGACCTATAGGAAACTTTCAGCAGTTCAGGAATATCACGTATTAGCACTATCCTGCTAGTTAGCTTATGCCATTATCACAGTCTTTCAGTGCCAGAACATAGAGTTATCTGTCTGTAGTAGCAAAGGCAACATAACTGTGGTGCTTCTAGAAATGATTGCTCGCTAGGTAGTTTGTACAACTGCAGATTCAAGTCCTTTTATCCCCAGCTAAGTGAAAGGTTTGGAGTGTTGAGTCCAAGAGGCCCAAGTCATGTTTTATATAAAGACATGAAACTAGGCACAGAATGATGAAAATTTTGTTTTCAGTAAATTCTTATAAGTATTTGAAAATGTATATTCTTTTAAAATTAATATTCAAAATGCTAATACCCCAAAAGAAAAGAAAAAATGGGCATGTAGTACCTCTGAGAATAACTCTTGGGAATGTCAAAGGAGAGGATAAATTCAAAACTATATGAAAGTCTTTTTAATATAAGTTTTGACCTCTCTTAAAACTAATCTTACATAGAAATTAGCATTTGTTAGCATGAAATTGCAGAGTAAGAAGTCCATTTTTAGTATTATTCATATGATGGTAGGAGTACAGATGTAGATTAACTCTAATGATGCTCTTTAAAATAATACAAAGCACTTACATAGCTTTTTACTTGTACATCAGAGAATAAAATTTGTTTGGCCTGCCTTGTATGTAGGTGCCAAATATAGTGAACAGTAGGTGTATAATATGTACAAAAGTGATTGCTTTTCCCTCMGGTATCCACTTTCAAAAGCTTTGAAAACTGGTAAACAAAAATATTACAGATCATAATTTAAGAGTTACAGCGTATACTATTTGAGGGGCTTAAAGTCCTTTTGGAGGAGTACATTCGAAGTTCTAAATTATTATAGAAACCTAGYGAGGTCAGCTACAGAATAACAATGTGATTCTTTTATAGTTGCTGGTAAAACCATTAAACATCCTAGGTTTGTAAGGCTAGGAGTTGTTAATTGACTATATGCATTGCAGCAAACAGCCACAGTTAAGCCAGCTTGTGGTTTTCTTGRAGAGGATTTAAAAAATGAGACTATCAGCAACCGCTGCAAATGAAGTTGACGTCATAGGACTCCTCTGGACTTACACGATCCTTTCATAAGCTGTGAATCCTCCAGAAGTTTGATGAATCTGGCAGCGACCAGCTCTGGAGGGCTGCGACAGGGGCTGCCCCATTCTTTAGCATGCTTTGAGATTAAAGAGAAAACCAATCTGAAACAGAAATACATAATTGTGTCAGCTCAACTACACTTATTTGACAGTATTACTTCAGTATGGTCACAAATTAGATTAAGACCTTACTGTGCTCCGCATAAATATACAGAGGAGACAAAAGTCTTTTTCCCCAGATAATTGACATTTTAATACAATTTTATGTAGCCGTTTGTAAACAAAGAGCATTTTGAACTCTAATATAACAATAAGAAAATTTGAACCAGAGGCTATATGGGCATGTAGGCCTCACATTTTACCTAACTAATCTTTACTGAGATCCCATCTACAGAAGCCTCTTTAAGTCTGCCCTAGGAAAGCGAAAAGAGAAAATACACTTCTAGCAAGAGTTGTCCTGTGATTTGGTTTAGCAGTGACAACCATGAGCCATTTTTAAAAGGAAGGAGATTTTTTCATCCTGGGATTGGTCCTGCATTCAGTTTAGTTTTGCCTGGAATATATTAGTCTATTTCCAGGGAAGAGCAACGATCTGGCATCTAGTATTTTATGATACCATCTGCTAAAAAAACCTTAGTCATATGTTTGTGTGATATATATAAATGATAAAAACAGGGAATGATTCATCAATAAGGTTATACCAGTCAGTATATAATTAGGTATATAACTCATTAGGTGTATAAAGATTAATCACTTAGTACAAGGTGCAGTACTGTTCCTTATTTTTTGCAGGTGGTTATCCATATTGAAGCCCAAAACCTATTTAATAAGACAAAATTGCATGTCCCCTTATTAAAGTTTTTTCCCCTTCTTGATAGTTTGAAGAATACTTCTGAGGGAACTTGATCTATATACAGTCTGTAGATAAGATTTAATTTTCAATCGCTTCTAGCCTATTTATCTTCACAAGACTACCCTTATAATAGTTATGAATTAAGATACACATCAAGTAACGCTTGTGTTTTTAATTTAAGAGATCTTTCAAAGCCAACTTGTTAATGTTTGCGTTCTGGGAAGTTACATAATTATATCTTGTATTTACAATTTTATGTAAGGCAAAGAGCTTGTAAACTTACAATCCGGTATCATGTTAGAATTGTAGGAAACAAGAAGAAAAACACAGTTTGATTACCACTAACTAGGAAAAATTCTCACTGTGAGTTAATGATTTCTGCATTACACAAGACAAAGAAAAGTGCAGGGGACATGAGCATAGTTCACTTATTTCTTTGCTGGCGATAGCATTTATTTCAGAAAAGTGAACAGAAAATGTGATTTGTTAAATCTGTACTGCTAGGATAGCATACCTGCTGTCATCAATTTGTAACCTGCTGTCATCAATTTGTAATCTATTTCTCTTAGCTTTGGGATCTTCTGCTAGCATGCAAAATTTTTTTCCCTCCCCATTTTTTTTTTCAAAGCAAATGTTTTCAATGCAAGGAAATTTTTTATACTTTTACAACTATCTACATCTATCTACAACTCAAGTATTAATTAGATAAAATGAAAGTTAAAATCCTGCAAATCCAAATTAACAAATAGTGTCTGTTCCCATTCTCAGCTTCCTACAGTTGCTTCATTTCTCTTTACGCTTTCTCATTATCTTGCATTTGCAGTTTTTGAAACAGATATATCCTTTGAGACCAAAATCYTGGATGGTTTTATCATCCTGAATGTTTTATATCTGCATACAAATGTTGACAGGCTGCTGAAGATGTCTGCACTTCATGCTGTTATTTTATCCTTATGATGGGCTCCTCGAACATGTGAAAAAAATATGTAATTATGAAAATTGTGAAAAAATATGTAACAGTCTGATGGACATGAATGTGGTTACAGATAAGTAGAATTACTTACATGTTTCTCTGAAACTGTGTTCTTTTAACTGCTTCAGTACTTCGTGACAAACCCTCAGCTGAGCAATATTACAACAGCATTTATGTTAACAGCATATATAACCTTAATATTATACCTCAAGAGGGAAAGAAAATTTTTGTGCAGAAAAGGAGGAGGTTTGGCAAAATTGGAGGAGGTTAAAAACCCTTAACCTTGTCCATATCCAGACAAGCTAGTGTGCCTTAAGTCATACAGCATAATCACAGGAGTGTAATTACAGTGTTMCCCCAAGAAGTATTGAGCTTGCCTTCACCATTTACGTTCGAAGGTTAGAAATGAGAGTCTGAACTATGCAGTTTTGACTTCTTTTTTGTTTCTATTATCTTTTTATTTAATGTATTGGAACATTGTTTCTTCATAAATAAACAAAGTGCAGATGTAATGGCATTTTTGTGAAGAGATTTACCTTAGAGAATGAACTTATAATTTGAAAAGAAAAATGATTAGTTTTGCTAATTTTATTAAGAATGACTTTCATTAGCCTCTATTCATGTTTAGGTCAATAAGATTCATGAGGAAAAATGAACAGACCAAGAAAGAAATACTTCAAATCCTTTTTTTGAAGATTTTAAAAAAAATGGATAGGAATGAAAAATTCTAAAGTCTACCTCTCTCTTAAGTTAGGTAACACAGTTAGCTCATACATACAGTCTGCAGCATGAAGAGCCTTGTTAGACAGTGTGGTTGCTTTAGTGGGAAATTTGCTCGCRGAAGCTTGTAAGAGCAGAAATACCTGCTAAGGGAGCTTGCTTGTGACATGCCTTGACAGTGACACATGCATTAACCACTCTGAGAGAGATTCTGCCGCTCTACAATGAGCTTTATTTTACGAGTGCCCCATAATAAAGAAAAAAAGAATAGGTATGGAGTGTATGGTCACCGAATACGAGAAAGGGTTTCTGACACTGAAGTACAAGAACCGTGCACTCTGTGGAGTGGAGAGAAGCAGTTGTTAACGGCATCTATAGAATACGGAGCTACACACAAAAGCAGCAGAGCATGGAAATAAAATGTTAAAAAAGAAGATTTATTTATCTCTTTCAAAACCACTATTGCTTACTGTTCACGTTTTCACAGACTGTGGGCTCTAACTTCAGACTACGGGAGAATATCAGAAGCAGATAATAAAAAGAAAAACGTACTTAATCAGCTCTTCTTTGATATCAGTTCTGCTATTAGATCAGCACATCTGTCACCATGCCATGCATTCAGAAAACTTTTTCTGCCTTAAAATTGACAAAGTCAGAATAGATTGTGTGGATGTCAGTTCTCTGAGCATTAAATGGCATAGATTACACACGTCTCTTYGGTCACTGCAATACACAAGTGAACTTTTAAAAAAATATGTACTTTAGATGTTCATAAGGAAGTTTAAGGAGAATTGCAATTTAAACAGTAAAGGAATTTAAATAAATCTTTTTGCTATTTGAGTTATATGTAACTACACAATCCTTCCGTAGTACATAATAACATATCCCTTTGAAAGTTTTGAAATTTGTACGAAAAATGGCAAGAACAACTCTTAGATGTGTTCTGGGCACTCTAACCACACATTACCCAAATATTTATTAGGGTAATGGGTAATCAGAAGTACTGGATTCTATTTCAAGCTATGGAGAACACCACAGTTGTTGGCAAGGATTCAGTCAATAAAAAATAATCCTGAAAAACTGTTTTCTATGAGTACAATGGTAGTTCTTTGTAGTATAGAGTTGTGCTAAATAACTGTTAGGGTTTCAAATTTTAAAGGATCTTTTATTACTATCTTGTTGATAATTCACTTATTTAAACTTACAAATGCTATTGATAGTATTTTAACACAATATTAGATAAAACTACTTACTAGTATAATTTGAGGCCTAATGCTTGGCTTCTTATATTGAAAAATAAAATTTCCTCCTCCACTCCACTGGAAAGCAAAGGGAGAGCTTTAACTCCTTTCCAGTAAAGACAAGCAAATGGACAAAGGCTGTAAAACAGCTGAGACCTGTCTTCTGKTCTAAATGCAAACAATAGAATAACGCTTGTCAAGATGAAAATCTAATAAAATGACTAGTGCCTTTTTCTCATGCAAAATCTTAACATTATAGTCTTTGAGTGACAGAAAGTAACAGACATTTTTGGTAGCTGATTATGAATTCTCCCAGTGAAGTGAGCTTAATATTGAAATTATCAACTTGACAACTAAATAATACTATAAGATTTACTGACATTCTGTCTTGGCAGATTTTGGCTTTAATGTGGCTATGAGTTRAATAAAATATAAGATCTCAAACATGAAATGTGGATTTCAGACAACGTAAACTGGAGTTAAAATGCTAGTGGAATAAAAGTTTGGGTTTTTTTGGGTTTTTTTGTTTTTTTTTTCTAGAAACACTTCCTGAAATAGAAGACAACATGGCTTCTTAGGTTTGTCAGTAAATAAAAGAATTAGGCAAGTCAGCTCTGATCGTAGCAGTAGACTTTGCTCCTCCAGCATACATCATATGCCTCTCCTCTTCGTATGACTATTGTGCCAATAGATATACAAGATTTTTTGTCTTTTTTGCAGAAATACTACAAAATAGTAGTTTTTGTGATAATATTCAGGTTGTTAGAATTTATTTRGAACTAGCTAATGTGCAAGCAAAATATAGCTAGACCAAAAAATATCAGTGCTTATTTCTTATTTTTGTTGTACTTCTTTATTATATGCAGCATTTGAACAAATATCATGATTTTTTTTCCATATCTATGATTTTTTTKAACCAATAACATTGCTAAGGAAAATACTGAGGTAAACTTGCAACAATACACAGAATCCTCATTTAAAATACAATAGTATATTGAGATATATTGTATATGTAACCATAATAGGCCATAATATCTTTTCCTCATGCTTTGTAACTCCTCTATACTTGCTTCTTCATGAAGAACTATTCTCTTGCACCCTGAAACTGCAGACGTGAATTTTTTTTTAAGGAGCTGCTATTCAGCTCTGTATGCTTACCCAGAAAGTAGCTTTTATCTGAAAAGCTAAGAATGTTTAAGATATACTTGTAAATAAYGCATTAATCCTTCAGAAAAAAATAAATGGTTCTTCAAAGTACAGATCAGTGACAGAAAACATAACAATATGTTTTGTCCATAATTGTGAATTATCGGTGCACATTGTACAATCATCAGTTGACTAATGACTTTACTTTCTGATATAGTTGGATTACCTATATTATTCCATTTTACATTTACATATGACATTTTCTTTTCTAACAAGTATGTCTTAGATTTTGCATAACCTAAAATATACATTTTACTTTGCTGTAATGTATGTTTCCTCTGCACAGCTATTGATTCATCTGTCAATAGTTACAGGGAAACATTTTGATTGATTTAGTCCTGTAACTCCAGCATGACAAACAGAAAGTTTAGAATGTTTAATAAATATTTCCTTGAAATATTTTTTGTTTCCYAAGGAGAGGAATATTACTAATTCCATTTTCTGAAAGAGAAAGAATGAATCTTCTGTTATTTGTGGCAAAGCAGCAATTGACTCCAGGTTCCCAACCCTGGGCATTTCTTTMTGCTTCACACTATTCAAAGTAATCAGAAATATAAGTTCAGGAAGACATGGGGAGGACATGAGACAGGCTATCACCTGTACTATTGAGAGCCAAGTCCTTGGCCCTGCRTTTGTCTCATCACTGATAAAGGTAATGTCTTGCTCTCCGTTTGGATTTCATTTCCTATTTGAGATCCTTAACTAAAGTCTGAATTGAAAATAACTGTAGTGAGATATATTKGGTGTCTTCATACACAAATAATATGATGAGCAAAATTTTAATCTCTTTTTCTTTAAAAAGGTGAGCTACCTTGCAGTATGTGCATTTATATGTGTGTGTCTGTGTATGAGTATGTGTGTGTACATATCTCTCCAAGGGAATACATACATCTTTCTGAAGATCTGCATGTGTGAACTTCTGAAGGGAAATATATCATGCTGGTGCTATAGAAATTAATGTAATCAATATGGAAATTGTATAGCTCATTTTATTTTGTGTTTGTGCATATGTRCATAATACATATGCACACTTTTTTTTGGTAGAAAATTGGAGCTTAGAGTAGATATTTGTTATTTTTAAATATCATTTTTCCCTGGTGAAGACAGAGCTATTTGCATATTTATTAAATGTATTTTACACAGAAAATTCATAACTATGATGCCCCTTCTCATTGACAGTCTATTTCTACAAGCAACCAGAGTCATTATGTAGAAAATTCTGTAGAAAAATATAATACATATTGGCCACATTTAGAATAAACTATAATAGGAACTGGTACAGATTATGAGCCTTAGGCCATAAAATTCAAAAAATGCAATCATTCCTCTGGTAACATTAGCATTAACTCACCTTTAGAAAACTGAATAGCTAGACACACTGGTCAACTCTTAAAATCGGYATTACTCCATGGGCACCATATAATTGAACCTGAAATATTTTGTTTATTCCTTATTCTGTGTAGATGGTATGTCATATCAATATGACCTTCTTGTGCATGAATCCTGACATGTTAGTGACAATTGCAATGGAACAGCCTAGAAACATTACAGCAGTTTTTGGGTTTGGTGGAAATYTCTTCCAAGTTTGATTACAGACCTWGGGTGGATGGAGTAATGCCACAATGGCAATCAAMTGGAGGAAAGGTGAGGAGACAGAAGTAATAATAAATTCACTGAAAATATTCCTGAAAAGGCACAAAAAAAATGCTGGGTTGTGCTCTCAGAATTACTTATCCCCTTTCTCTACAGTTAGCCATAGATTTAAGAGGGCTACAAGTGATAGCACAGTTTGATAAGCTGTGATAACACAGTTTGATTAGCATTTCTACTACTGTGGCATTTAGAATCAGCTCTTTAAAATGTTTATGCATGTAGACACCTACAGTGCTGTTGAAAAAACMTCCTTGCCCAGAACAGCTTATCAGCAGAATTACTTACCTCCCAGTTTGGTACTGGTGGCTTTTGTTTCAGTAGGTCAACAGCACTTAGATTTGTAACGAGGAGGCTTTTAGGGAAAAAGAACTGCAAACAGAGAGGAAAGGAGCAGAGGTGGATAAAAGAAAGATCCCTGCCTTTTYCTTCTTTCTTCACAGAAAATATGTGCAAAGTAGTATAGCATGAGGTAAAAAGAGATAGCAGGAGAAAAATACCTCRGGACACAACAGAGATAAGGATACTGTCAGGAATCTGTCTGTTCCAAAATGGGGAGTTAAGCACAAAGGTTACATATGTTTCTGCAGTGAGGCAAAAGTATCTGTAAATTTTCAGACATACAGCTTGAATTCTGATAATCACCTAAATACTTAAATAAAGGAATAATGAAACTGAATGACAAAAGAGGAATAAGGAAACTGAATGACAAAAGATGGAGAGTAAAAAAAAAGAAAACATTACTTCTATGCAGTAGATTCAATAATATCCTATTTACAAGAATTTTAAGCCACTGAAATTATAACAGTGCAAGTCAGATCAAATTCAGACAGGWGGATGATCAACAGAAACATCAATTTTCACTGCAGCCAGCAACTAAACAAAGAGAAGTACCAGCATTTTGTGTGAACTGGCCTTATCAGCAGCTCTTTGCTGCTGGTTGTAGAAAGATCAGCACCTTTCCCTGGTCACCGCTCTGAATAATTCCATATACTTAATGGAGACATCCTTGTATCTCTGAATGCATTACCTCAAAGAATAGGATTTGACTTTGTAACTAAGATATTTACAGTCCTGTCAACAATCCAACTTACTTACTTTTGTACGATTAGGAAGAAGTGCCTATCCTTTGGGAAGRTAGAGGAAATAGTATGGAAATAGTTAACTCAACAGAAAGATAGAGCAATGAAATACAGGCAGTAAAGAAGGAATTATTGTGAATCCTAGTTCTTTGTGGCAGAAACTGATAGCTGTCAGATTGATCACTGATGATGACAACGGTCACAGGTCTATGTAGCAGAGTCCCAGAGCTTGCATCACTCTCAGTATCTCAGTGCCTTGACAGGTATGTGKTTTTTGATACATCCCTGAGTATGACTGACTCCAGAGGTAGTTGAAGAACTTATTTGAAACATCAATCTATAATGAACACTGGGAATTTTTACGGCAGTCTGGAGGAGAGAAGTTGTTATTYAAGTTTTTCAGGTTCCTGACATATCACATCAAAGGTGCCCTAATAAAAATATTTGTACTCTTTCAATATATTTTTTCAAAATGTTTTAAATCATTTTTATTCACTTGTTACTCCTATTTAAAGGAAAAAAAATGTGAATGACCCTGTGAGAAAAGATACAAGTTGGCAAATATTGTATCATTTCTCTTTCAACCACATYACATTTCCTTGATCATTTTTTCTATTTAATTTTTGCAACTCAAAACAAAAATAGCAACTCCTATAGTTATGAAAAAGACTGTCAGGACCTTGAGTCCTAACAAGGACCTAACAGGCCTTAAYCTGACCAGGCTCATATGGGAGCCTCATCCACACCTTGTCCCTGAGCACATGAGCTCCAGTTAAGGTAGACTTGGCACCATTTCTTGCCTGAGCTGTGTCATGAGTCTCTCAAGCCCTGGCATGATCTGACCCTGGACTCATCTCCTGGGTGGACCTTGGACCTATGTCATTGTCCTCTCCTGCTCTTCCTGACTGCATTGCTGGAAGGACTCTGGACTTGTCATTATCTATCTTGCCTTGTCCAGGCTGTCAGTGGATCTTGTTAGAGGCATCTGCTCCCCACAGCTAAGATCCTRTGGGATGGTGCCTTGTTTGGTAGGAGTACTGCACTTGCAATGGTCACTCTCTGTTCTCAGCTTTTCCTCCCTTGCCGAGCATCCCCATTCCTGCTGCTCCCTGGCAAAATCACAAACATAACAGTGAGAAGTCAGAAGTCTTATGATGCTCTGCTCTGCTGTAGTGTGGTAGTGTTGCTTCATTGTGGTACAAGTTAAATAGAAACACATTTAGATCAGCATCTTTTTGAGAGGTGAAGTCAATTCTGAATGACATATCCCATGTGCAAAATCGCACAGAGTACAAAAGTCCAGGCAGATTCTGAGTAACGTACTTCAAAGGGAGGCTCATTTGGGTGGTAGGACATTAGTATGCATTAGCATATGAGAGTCAAAAACTGATTCAGGAYGACAGTGACCTAAACTGTTTGGGATCCTTGTAATAGTGCATCAAGTTTTGGGGCCCATTATATAGAATTAATGCTCACTGGAGCAAGTTCAGCAGAGAACCAAGGAGCTGCTTGGTCTGGACCATTTGCTCTGTGAGGAGAAACTGAAGGAGGCTTGTTTAGCCTGTAAAAGTGATGGCGTTGGGGGCATCTAGCATAAATTGGGTATCAATTCATATGGGAAACCTTTTTCCCCAAGAGGACACTGAAGCAGTGGAGCAAGCTGCCTGGAGAGGCTGGGCAGGGTCCTTCCTTGCAGGTTTCAAGGTCCAACTGGATTAAGCCCTGAGCAACCTGGTCTGACCTCGTAACTGGCCCTGCTCCAAGCAGGACGTTGGGTGAAAGACTTTCTGACGTTCCTCCGAGCCTGATTTCTTTTTTTTTTTTTTTAATCATCCTTCACTTTTCACATAATCCAGTAAGAATCATGTATCTGGCCACTCTTTCCTGGTGGTTATGCTAGGGAGAGCTATCGAGCAGTTTCACCATCCCTCTAGGAGTCTGATGTATATTTTGACAGATTTGGTGAACACTGAAGAAAGGGTTGAGATGCGTAAAAAATAATTTTCTCACCATCCTGACTGCAAGAATGGCAACACTTTGCTCATTCACAACTTTTAAAATCCTAAAACTTTTTTTCTCCTCCCCAGTGTTCCCTAAAGCATTAATTTGCTGCTTTGGATAACTTTCTAAAGCTTATAATTGGGCCATCCACAGGAGCTAATCAGCTATCACAAAGATCCATACAGATGGAGATCAGGGAGACAAGTTCATGGCTCAAAAGCATACACTGAAGAAACCAAGTTCCCTTTTTTTTTTTTTTTTAATAATAAAACCTAGCAATTAAAATTATCTGAGCAGTTTATCCTTTTCAAAAGGCCTTAAACGCTTTGCTTGAGGTGGAAAAAGAAAATGAAAAACAGCGTAAGCCCCATCCCCCACCCATGCCAGAGCAATCAGAGCAGAAAATTTTGTCCTTTCGGGAGAAACGCGGGCGACAGTCGGCGCTGCGGCACTGCGGCTGTGTGCGGCGGCAGCCTCCCCCGSCTGCAGAAGCAGCTGCTCCTTCTCCATCTCGCACCGCGTTATCTCTCTATCCATGTACCTGTCTAGCGCTGGCGGCTGCGTGTGGCTTGGTAGAACATACAGTCCCCCCCAGCTCAGCTGATTTCATATGTTGTCATGCTGGGAGCTTGAAAATTGGCAAGCGATTTCTTTTTTTTCCTTTATTTTTCAAGAATTAGTGTTCCAGCTTTCTTGCCTCACATCTCTGATGTTTGGTCTGATTTGAAAGGTAGAATTAATTTCAGGACTTTTACTATAGCTATTCCACTGTTTGCACTAAGGGGCAAAAACKTTCTTGGAGTCATGTGACCGAGGCCAAATATGTTTCTGCCTGTTAAACTATTTTTGCCTTGAAAGCTAACTTTAACGTTTCCTTTATCTGAAAAGGGATAAGCTTCTCTAKGTCATTGTGGCATGCAGAATATTATTTTTCAGAAAATACCACAATATAATATGCTTTTTTTTCACCACCTGACTACGTTTATTATTTGTTGTTTCTTCTGTCTTAAAATGCAGGTAATGCAAGAAGAAAACATTGAGCAGTAATTCAAATAGCAAGATTGGTAGAGAAACTATGTGTAGCAAAGCTACTTTGCTGAACTTCTGYCCCATAAATTAGTGGTGTACTTGGAAAATACTTATGACTGCAACCCTAAAATGTAAATCGTTATTCCAGATTTTCCCTTTTCCTCCAAATAACAATGTAAACTTATACATTTTACAACTTATGTTGCACATTTTCYCTTCTCAATAAACAAAAAGGAGATGATAAAGATGCAGCATATGTAAAATGTAGTATGTAGCATGTAACAAGTCCATGTGCACATGCGACATATTCCACTCTGGATTTGAAGAGATTTAGTCGTTTTCACGGTTCGTTCAAACTCACTGTGTCACAGGGAATGGATTTTAAACACTCTTGACTCTCAAGCAGCAATGTACAAACTTTATTCAGATCAATAAAGGAAAAATGGGCTCAAAATGCAGAAGAGTATTGATCTCTGACGATACARATTAAAATAAAAATCTAAATTTATCCAACCCCTTGTTTCTTTAAAAGTCTTTTACTATTACAAAGRCACTGGTTCTATATTAGCCTTGGGATTGTCTGATTTAATTTCACAGCCTCACCACCTAGACAAGGCTAATCTTCTGCACGACGCAAGGTYCCTAATTGAGGTAGTGCTATGAATATGTAAGAGATACGTAACTTGTATATCCATATGATTCCACAACACAGTATCTAGCCAGGCACAAATCAAAAAGACAAAAAASAACATCTCAGAGCATCTGTTGGCATCTACCTGCACCTACAGCAGAGATCACAAGTGCTCAGGGTATGTCAGATCATGTACTAATGGAGAGGAGCACCATATCTGATCCCAAATTATTTACAGTACTCTAYTTGTGGATTTGACATCAGAACTTAAAAAAAAAAAATTTCTTTATTCCATTTCCTTTCCATTTAAACATACTCTTTTTTTGTGTCTTTCTAGCTAACACTAGAAATCAATGTTAGGAGTTTGATTTAGCAACGATCTTTCATTTGGACTAGTTATTCCAGTTATTCTAGAAATTACTCAAGTTTCTTTGTGGAACTAGATAGATGAAACCATTGCAGATTCCACCTCTGCTGGTTATGCTGGTCTTACATGGGCTAGTATTTTTTGAAGATTTGAATGTAGATGTGTATGACAGGAAAAAACATGTGCTTGAGATTGGAAATAGCATAAGCAGTCAGTAAGGTACTGKAACACAAGAGAATGACTCTGAGTTATACAAATTAAAGAAATTAAAGCCAGAAAACAATTTTAGAATTGCTTATCCTTTTCTATTTGAAAAAAAAAAAAAGTTTGTTTAAAAGCTTGGGAAATTTTACTCTAGGTGCAACTTAAAAGATTTTGAGAGGAATCAGCAAGGAAAGTGCTGTTTGCTTTCTGGAGCAGCTGGGAACCTTACTTATTTGTTATAAGTGAATACATTGCATCAAGGACATCTGATTCCATCACCATCTTCCTCCTAATGGAATCAATACACAATTCCATGAGCTTTGACCAGATATGCAGGTCAAAATAGTAAAACTACTCTGTGRAACCTTATCTTTACCACTTCCAGTAGAGGATGATTTCAGTATTTTTCTGCTGGAACGAGGTCACCAGTCATCTTCACAGATCAGAAGAAATGTCATAGTTGTTGCTTGTGGATGAATGTGAATCACAGGGTAGTGGCATTTCCTGGCATTAACTGGATTCTGTCAGTGGCTTAAAATCCGTCATGTTAACCTGTTTTGCACTGCAAACAGCTAAGAATTAGCAATACTTTATGGCAGTATACGCAGAACTTCTGTGATGCTTTTAGATTTGGCTACTTTAAACAAAGGCCGTGCCCATGTTAGCAGCTCTACTAAGGAGTGCCCTTGTGTCTCTTCAGATGACAGTGAACAGTACTGTCGTGCCAGGCTAGTATTCCACAAACATCAAAAATTACAAGGGAGGATTTCTGTCACTATGTTAACACAACCGAATCTTCTTTAAATCTGTTGTACCTGCAGAAAAAGCACTATTTGGTATATAGGACCTTTTCTTGTTTCAGTAAAACTGTCTTTAAAACAAATTATTAATTTGACAATGATCATTGCTATGAGTTTTTTGTTTGTTCATTTTTAACATGAATTCTTGTAACCTCRCAGCCAAGGAAACCTTGTCGCACAATACTTAGTCTAACACAACTTGCAACTTTCWCTACTGTCCAGGAGAGATGTGGGTCTCAGCTACTGTAGATCATGGTATAAGCTGACCCGAGAGGAAAATTTCTCTCTTTTTTTTTTTTTTTTCCTAATCTACAAAGTATTTCACCCACAATAAGCCATTTTTATTTTCAAAGTAAAAAAGYAGCAAGGAAATTCTTGGTAAAATAATTGTGGTTTTAGTCCGCTATATTTTATATCAGTAGACATATATAAGTAGAAGCTCTTCAGAAATTGAGAAATTGAAAAATGCTGAGGAAAATATGAGGGAGAATATAGTAATGTATATKTCTCTTAATTATTAACATGATTTGAATTATGGTGGCACATATGCAGTCATTGTCACATATCAGCTTTAGGGGAGCTGTTGTTTCACTTTTATTGAGGGTTGCCTTTTTTTCCTGCCAATTCTTAGCATATATTTCTCCCTTTGTGCTCTTATTTCATTTTTATGTCTGATGCAAAACCACTGTAGAGGATCCAAAGCTAATTATATCTTCACTAATACTAGAAAAGCTATCTTAATAATAAATAGAACAATCAGGGGATTTAAATAAGAGGAAAGATAAAAATATAATCAAACTTTTTTTTTAAGRAAAAATATATGCATGCATAGAGAGAAAATCAATTATTTTACATGCTTTAGTTTTTACATTTTTAGTACAAACTAGGAAAAAAAYCCTTCATTTATATCTTAATCAATTTAAACTGACAATAAAAAACAGGTGCTGAGCCAGTGCAAATCAGCATTAAATAACCAATTCCAAAGGAGCTGTCCTAATAAATCTAACTAAGAATATGGATTAAAATTATTTGCCCAAATGTATACAGCTTGATTTGTCTTTAAAAAGTAGGACAATTACCTCGATCTGTCATTGGTTCAGTCAGAATTTTTGTAAGACAAAGACTCATAAAGTCACCTGKATCTTTGGTTATTAAAATGTGGAAACGATGAGCATTTCATGAGGACATTATAAATGGTCTGTATTTATTTTATATGTGCTGTTCTTAAACAAATCATGTGTAAGTAATTGAGGCTGGTCATCATTTGAGAAAGTTTGAGAGATGTAGCCTGATTTCTTCTTGCATATCCTGGCCTGGGACATTTCACCAAAGTATTCCTTTAAGGTCATCACTTAATTGAATAAGCAGTATTAGGGGCAGCCTAACTTGTACAAAAATTATTGTCCATTGATATTAACTGATCCGTAATGAGAGGCTTAATATCTTTTTGGGACACTGAATATTGTTGATCAATTGTGGGTTTTTTAAGTAACAGATTTCTGTCAGTGCTTGTAAATGAGCTGCCTGAGATTAAAGACCATTATTATTTCATTTATCCTTGCAAATTTACAACATATTGCATATGTTGTATTTTTCTGCTTATATATTTCGTTTACACTGTATATACATACACAAACTTCAGGGAGGAGAGAAAATKGAGGGAGAGTGAGGAAGAAGGATTCTTCCTTCGGTTAGAGGACAACRGGGAATTCAAAGCAATGAACAAATCTTGACTCATAAACTACAGTGTTACAGTGTTTCAAATTCATAGTGGTRTTACCTGAAAGTTATATGAAATTTTGACACCTACACGGAAAATATTTTGCAGATTGAGGAAAGCATTAAGTTTTATTTATTCTTCCAACTTAGAGCCTCATCCTGCTAATAGCAATCTTGGTATTTATTTCTAAAAGAGGAAAACAAGACTTCTAGCCATCCTTCATAAGAGTCTGCTAAAATGGTTCAGAGTTTAATGCTAATTATGTCATCTCAGATGACAGATTCTGGAAAAAAAAGTGGTAAAATATGCTCTTCATTTTAAAGTGGTTTAAAAATCACCAAATGTTTATTACTATTGATCCTGTGACTGGGATCACTACTAGCTCCTTCATTCATTTATTGAATTTTAATAAATTTCTCTGCATTTTGCTCATGCTTTTATAGCTGGCTTGCCTTAGTTAAGTGTAAGTGCACCAGGAGCTCCAAGGGCACCTTCATGAAATAGTATAAATTTGCAATACAGAGATTATGTGGTAATAAAACAACTTGATAGAAAAAGAAATCATATTTGAGGAGGAATTGTCTCTCAAGGTTTAAGAATGATTTAAAAACTTTATACCTAGTTCTGCTGCAAAGCTGATGCTATATATACTGGCAACTCAGATCTGTAATCGAAACCTCCAAGTGAAATACTTTGCTCTACCAGTTCATTTCAACTAGCAAACAACCAGGAAATGTTCCCATGTATCTATGTTTAAATATTTCTTAGCAGTAATGGACAGTGACTTCACTGGGGATAGTCTATATTCATATTTTAAGGAGAATCATTGATTCTTTTAATTATGCTATTACTAGCATCTTTTTAATAAAAGCTTTTAAATACACTAATGTATCACCTCCTTACTGGCTGACGGTAAGATAAAAGGTTTCCTTTTCTAAAATACTATAAAGTTGCAGGAGAGGTGTCTCTCCTATGAAAATGCAAAGTACCTTAAATGATGAAAAACCTTTTTCATAATCTGTCAGCTGAATAAACAATCTTGCTTTCCAATGTAACTAAGTTACTGAGAGATTAGAAAATCAAATAAGTTTAAGCAGATGAAAGGCTGTTTCACAGCACTTGAGACATGGCAATACCTATGTGCCAGTAACCCATGCTAAGTACAATCAATCCAAGTTCCATTCTATTTTTTCACCTTAGACTGAATTAACTCCAATTACTTTTTTTTTGCCATGGACTTAGATTAAATACATGAAAATCTCCTGTTGATAAACTGCGATAGATTGGCCAAGAAAAATGTTGGCAGTATTGGCAAATCTGTTAACTTGAGCCATATGTCGTGGTTTTAAAGTAAATTATATAACTGTATTGGTAAACTGGCTGCATCTGTTAAAGTTGTAGTTATGGTGTAAAGTGGGAGATTGAAATTATTCATATAGTTGGTGATATAGGCTCCAGTGAATATAACTGGACTGGTTTCCAATAATAAGAACTCAGAAGTCTTAGTAGAAGGTAATAAAAAATACACTGTCATTACTGGCTATAGATTTCAAAGAAAAGTGAGCATTTGTGGCCAAGGAGGAATGTTTTTGACCATATTTGTTAATTGGAAAAGGAATTGTAAATTAACATAATCTAAATGCAGGCTCAGTACTTGCATGCAAAACGAAGGCAGGAGACTTGCAGATTTGCTGCAATGCTCTGGTTTGTAATATGTTTGATTAGAAATGGGGTCCAGTGAACATGTTCCATGAAATAATACATCACCTAGTTGTTGCAGAAACCCACACAAGTTGTTGTTCAGAAGGTCTAAAAAGAGAAAAGGCAGTTTTTCTGGAAATGCAGATTATTAACATGTTTATTATGCCACCCAAAGTATGCCACTATGTATGCCAACTATGTATGCCATACATACTATGTATGCCAACTATGTCTTTCCCTAGAGTAAATATGTGTATCTATAACAACTTGAGTGATTGTCCTCCCAATGGCATCCTGAGGAAGACAAGGCAAAGATAGTTTGTACTTCAGGAAATCATGTATTTTTCAGTGAAGATATTTTCTTAGTTAGCTTTTCCACAAATTGCTAATGTTAATCCCTTTCCCAGACTAGGCTTATCTTTGTATGTGGGAATTTGTTCTAGAAGAGACTTTTAGGTATATATATCAACATTTCTGAATATGTGTGAAACTACCAGCCTTTGCAGTAAAAAGCAGACAGATGGATTCATATAAAGCACCCTCAAAGGAGAAAAAAACAGCACTTAAAGTTTTCTAGCCATGTTACATGCCCCTCTTAAGTTTGCACAATTTAAAGAGTTCATGTACCTCAAAATACTGTGTCCAGGAACATAAAATCTTCTTCTAATGCATTCCATAGAAATGTGCAGTAATAGAACGGTAGATCTGAGGAAGCTGCACTTTAAAATGCATTCTTCCATAAGTGCATTCAGACTCTTCCCTGGCAGGCTACTTCTCTTTATGGCCAGACAAAGAGTTTAAGGCACTTTCTCTGCTCTTAGATAAGCAAGCAGATTGGAGAGGCTTGGAAGAAAAGGCACTGAGCGTTGCCTGGGAGTATGAAATTTCTGCTCCTTTTCATGACTCTATATTTCATTCACTTTGAATGGTTAYGATAAACTTTTACAGAGAATGCTCAAAGTATAGCAAATACACAGTAAAGACCAGGAAGGTCCTACCAAGAAGGTAGCACTCCTGATGCTTTTCATGCCAGTTGTGATTTTTTACAGCTTCTCATTAAAAGTAATTACTCATTTCTGGTGCTATTTGCTGTTCAGATTCAGTCTGTATGTTCTCTGCTGAACAGTCGGGCTGAACTGGAACTGTGTCATTCCAGCTGGTGCCTATACTGCAGGAAAATGTCATTGAACATTGGTCCATATCTTTGCTGTTGATAAGGACATGCAATTGCATCATGTTTGAGATGATTGTGCATCTTTATTCTTATCAGCAGCTTGGAGCTAAGCAACAGTCATTTGGAAAAACACCAAAAGTAATACAGGTCAGCAGCTGCCTCAGAGACGTGGAATGATGGCTGGAATCAAGCTCAAACTCCAGCATCC
The DNA here is from genome assembly GCA_003342815.1 of Eudromia elegans. Classification (NCBI taxonomy): domain Eukaryota; kingdom Metazoa; phylum Chordata; class Aves; order Tinamiformes; family Tinamidae; genus Eudromia; species Eudromia elegans. Next base: position 6,945,139 of record PTEX01000014.1, on the reverse strand, counting down.
TGCAATGCTCCTGTTTCCAAGCTCTGCAGCTGAGTGATTTTTGAGGCTATTTGATATTCATAGGCACTTGTTTCTTACAGTATGATTTGATGCATGTGATGCACTGCTGCAGCTTTAGTAAGACCTGACCTGCAGGTTGTTTGTTTTGTATTTTAATACAACATCCATTTTCTGYTCTCATGAGAAGCGTAGACTGCTGGGACAGGACAACTGCAAATAGCAATTACATTTTTTGGCAAYAGAAATCAGATCTGCTTGTTTGTCGGAGAGGATGAGAAAAAGTCACCTTAGCATACCTGAATGTCACAATTCTCATTCAGTATGAGAAGCTACCATGATAAGAGAAGCTTTCAGTATTTGTGACCACATGTATCTTTGAATTCACCTGTGTCTTTGGGGAAGAATTTTTAACACATTTCATGTGCAGTCCTACAGCACTTGCCCCAGCTAAGACCTCTTATAAAAGAACTTTCACAGGTCACAGCCATGTCCTCTGAGATACAGCTGAAGATTGAATGATCCTTAATGATTTCACACCTCAGGTTCAGATCAGGTTATATCCTTTTCGTTGGCAAGGGAATTTTTTTTTTTTTTTTGTCACTTAGACAGTCTGCATCCTCTACGGTAAATCTAGACTTAGTTTAAGTCAGTCATAACTGTGAGCAGTCTAATGACTTGTGCCCTAAGTCATTAGAAAAATCATGTTGCTACATACCAGGACCTGTATTATTATTATGCAGCTAACGAAAAGATTGAAATGGAGGAAAAAATGGCTTGTTCCTTCTGACGGTGGGCATAAAGATCTTAAAGTTCTTAAGTTATTGAAGCTATTACACATTGGAYGTATTTAGGGAGAAAAGTAATTTAAGCTAGGATGGACTTTAGTACAGATCTGCCTTGTYCTTCCATCATGGATATAAACAAAATATCTTATGTGTAAAATCTGTAGACAAGTAAACAAGTCATCTAGACTCCATTCCCAAAGGTTTAAATTTRTTTAAAAGTAATGTTCTTGACTCATATTCACAATGTTTGAAGTGATCTTGTTTATTCAGATTGAAAAGTTTTGTAGCAAGAACTCTCCTTGGCGGTAGGATTAGCCTCAGCTGGGCTTGTGGGTATCATCTGTAATAGAGGCAGCCAAGAGCACATTTCATTCAGAAAAGAGAGTAAAAAATGAGGTTTTGCCTCATTAAACTTCTCTGGCCTATTATATATYGAGTGAGTGTACCACTTTGTACATTTTGGGAAATCTATAACATTTCTTTTCAGATAGTCCTTATTTTTAGAGAGATGAAGGGAAGTGAAATGAATAAATGAATATTTATTTACTTGGTACTTAGGAGGATTTTATTCCTATATTCYTTTGTTTGCCTAGCTTTGGTCTGTTGTGTTACAAAGAGCATAGTGGAAACAATTTTAAAAACTTGGGGAAAGATAAAATYAACTTTTTTGGCTGGTGGTAGCACCTGCAGCCTTCAGTAAAGAATTCAGTGGAAGTGGTGAGTGCTCAGCAGTTCTTTGAATTTGTCACAAAATCCTTACATGGCAAGTGTTATCTTAGAGTGAAATGGCCAAGTTATAAAACACTTTAAAATACAGTTTATAATAAAAATGATGGTACTGCTGCTGTAATAAAACTTCATACTTGTTGGAGATTGGGGTATGTATTTAATGCAAAAACTGTCCTTATGTTTATCAAATTGATTCTGTGATGGCAGACCTGTATTTAGTAAATGATCATTCATATCCCTTTGGGTTGATACTGGCTATATACAGATCTTTGGAGGCAGATAACAGGATTAATGAAAGGATTAAGACTTGCTAGTTAACTCAATTACATTTCGGTTAATAAAATACCAATAACAATGGTACATTAAAACATGTAACGTTACTTCTGCTTTAGCAGTGAATTAGTCTAACTAGTCTATTATGTTAATATAGGACTTTTTAATACTCCTATTTAATACCAATCAATTCTGCATATATGACACCAAAGGAAGCAATTTGTGTTCGGCACAATTGCCATCATCAGAGAAGTGATTTTTGTGAAACATTTTTTTTAACACATACTTCCTTATTATCAGTCTCATAACTGCCCAGTCATCGACTCTCCCAGGATCAAGATTAAAACAGTGCTGAGGTAGCACTAAACTCCTTTCCTTGATCTATACATTGCTTTCTGGTATTAGATGAGCCTGTGAGCCATTACACCATTTGCGTGTCCTTGCAGTGCTGGATAGCACCACAAGCTGAGCGAATGTTAGAAAAACATAAAATCATTCTGCACCAATTACCRAGTTGCAAAGGTGCCATTAGGTAGCTGTGACTAATCAATAAAGACTTTCTATCTGGAGTTCCCTGGTGACAGAAATATCTTGGCTCTTGACTCTTGACCTTGCATTTTACACTTAATTCTGTGATATATGTTAAGAATACCAAGTGGTGGAGGAAGCAATGGGAGGTGACTCTATTGCACCCTGTTCTCAACTGATTTTGCCTTTAACAGCAATATTTTTGTTACTCTACATTTGCATCAGCAGTTTGAGAGTTGAGACGTTGTTGTAGCCCTTTATCACTTTTGACCATGATTTTTTTACAGAAARATTGATTTGCTTTCCCTCTTTCYCTATTTTCCTTTCACAGAGCATCTCTGCTCTGCATTTTCTTTTTTCTGTTGAAATGTGTTTCACTCTCTTCCCTGTCTACAGKCTTTTTCTTTTTGCTAAAATATGTATATAAGCTTGATGCTTCTTCAGAGTGAACGTTTGCAGTGCTGAAGAGAGGTTAAGTCACAGATCAGAGCTACCTCTACAGTCCAGCAGGAGAAGCAGTAGTGAAAAGTAAAAACAAGCCAAACAAAACCAAAATCTATAATGCAGTTTTCTGAGATACTTTGTGCACGGCAGTCGGGAAAAAAAAAAAAAAAAAAAGAGAGAGAGAACTGCAGGC
>PTEX01000014.1:6924276-6942114 GCA_003342815.1 Eudromia elegans | reverse complement strand
ATTTAAGAGTTTAAAATAAATCATATAACAGCTGTCGGGAAAAAAAAAAAAAAAAAAGAGAGAGAGAACTGCAGGCTGATTTTTCAGGCTTAGCTGCAAGTTAAATGAAGGATATAGAGTAAACAACAGATAGCATTTTCAGGAGCATATGGATTGAGCACAGGTACTCCTTTCATTTAAGAGTTTAAAATAAATCATATAACAGCTGTTATTGTGGCTGAGATACTGTTATTTTAGTAAAAGTGCCTGTCTAGCTGAAATTGCATTAGGTGCAGTCTACTGATGACATTATGTACATTCACAGATGACATTATTGTTATGTTACTATTTTTTATAATGAAATCTGTCTTTGTCTTCCTCTTCATTAAATCTCGGTCAGTAACCAGCTGAAATTCATTAAACCTACTGCGAGGTGAGGCTTTGCAAAACACAGTCCTAGGATTTGGCTACGCTGCCTCCAGTAACGTCAYTGCAACGGCATGACTAGATCCCCAATTATCACCTAGAAAATGTACCTAGCTGGTGTCAGACTTATTAGCATGATTATACATGAAGTGCTGAAGAAGGAARGTAATCATAACATTGCATAATTGTTTTTCTCTACCACAGATCGCACTGGGTTTCAAGACAGACATTGAGCAAGTGCCTGACATGTCCTCACTAAAAGGGAGAGGAAAACTTTAGTCACGTTGCTGTTTCCCAGGTTTAAAAAAGCAGATTTAGCAGCACTGCTAAACATAGACAGATTTCTGTAGCAGAAAGAAAGGAAGAAAGGAATAAAGGAAGAAAGAAACCATAGAAGAACAGTTTCAGCAGAAAGTTTAGAAAATCCTTAAAATGTCCAGACAGGAAATACAGTAATATTGTAGGATGATTAAATATGTTGGGGAAAGGGACAAATAAGACTATAATAAAAGTGATCCCTACTTAACTGAGAATTAAATAATTGCCTTCATCTGTGGATGTTCTGCTGAAACACCTAGAAGGGAACATTAGATCAGGTAACACAGTTTGAAAATCAAACATCGTTCAGAATTGATAGTGCTCTGTTTTGCTTCAGTACATAAAGAATTATGCAGCTCATTCTTCATAAATATCCTTACAGATGACAGGTATCTGTGAAAATATGCACAAGTTCACAAAAATCAGAAATGTATACCTACAAAATTAACAGAAGAAGAAGTATCAATACTTGTGGCTTTTTTAATCTTTAGACATGGTAAGCATCCCTTCAGCAATGAATGTAGRGAGAAAAAGAGCAAAAACGGTAAATTCTGCCCCTTTAAGGTCAATAGAAAAACTTACCATGACTGTATTAGGGCCAATATTTTCCAATGAATAGATAGAAAAACCACAGCACACACACACAGCACACAACGTGTGTTTGTTAAAGAAGTACCCAGTTTACCAGCAAAGCCAGCCACAGAAAATCATGCAATAATCACAGGTAACAGATATATTTAAGAAGAGTGAGGAGACAAAACATATTCATTATCCTGCCTGCGACCTATATTCGTAATAAATTACTTTCTGGAATAACAACTTTGGCAAGCACATGTAGGAATACAAATAGGCTTCCATTTTTCTCAATTCTCTAACTTAAACATAAAAGTTAACTTCTCACTACAAATGCATGTGTATCTTATTTTTTTCTGTAAAAAATATATTTTTATATATTATATATTTCTCATTTCAAAAGCTCACTTGTTATAAATTAGATTTTTAAAAACAAGGATATACATTCACTGAATGTGAATATCCATATCCAGTGATATCAATGGGGCTATCCATACAATATACTGCATCGCAAAACTGAGGTTGACAGAAAATCCATTCCGAAAGTAGGTTTAATTATGTACCTATAATTCTTTCCTTGACATTTTCTTAGCAACATTTTAAATTGTCTAAATGTTTTAAGATTTTTCCTTGAATAGAGAAGATTTGAAAAATGACATCACGATGTGCATAAAGATGAATTTTCACTGCTCGTATGCTCATGCTAGACTTCATTATTTGTTGTATATTCTTGTTTGTTTTGTATTTGACCATACCTAATTAATCCTTAAATACTATATGATCCCTAATGTTTACTGTAAAACAGTTTTACTTAGCGAATAGAAACATATGCAGCTTATCCAGCAACTTATAGAAATATTTGTAACATTTGCTAACAAGCAAAATCAGAACTGGAACAGGGATGCATGTAATTCCACACACTTCACCTTGAAGAATTTCATCACCTTGGAAAGAAAGTTGACTTTTAAATGAACTTAAGCAGCACTTGATCTTGACAGCTTGTCTTTGATGGCATGCTTGTGTATATCCTTCAGGAAGTTAATGTAAAATACTTACTTTCAGGTAAGCAGTGAATTTAATATATTGGTATTATCCTTCCTTAAGGATCTTCTTTGCAGAATTAATCTCCAGACACTTATAAAAGCTTTTGCTTTAGGCACTGAAATCAAGTGACCTAACTGCCAACTCGAAAACTTTTGAAAAATAATTACCTGAAGAAAAGCTATGTTTGCTTCTGATTGTAGTGAGTTCAGAAGAAGATTTTTCATTGATTTCAGTAGAGTGAGCTTAGGAACTTAGTGATCAGTGGCATCTCAAAGGGAATATATTCCAAGCTCAAATAGTGAGTTAATATTTTCATAAATGTTTGAAGACTGGGCCATTTGAATTGAGGTGACTCTGCTTATAACCCTACGCATATTGTTTTGAGTCTACTTGAATAAACTATGTGAAAAAGTCTTTATAACACATATTCTCTTTGAATGAAAATATACAGAAGAGCTAAATTTACTCTGATTCATGTCATACAAAAATAAATAAATTCAGATCTGACAAGACATACAGGTCCTGTTAAAGGACCTTCAAAGCATATATGAATGACTTTTAAAAGGCAGGCTATCTTTAATGTTTCTGCTCTTCTATAGTACAGGTTTTAATAACAGTCCTCTTTTTTAAAAAAACAGTCATGACAAAAATCTTTTGCCACTTACTGTCAAATGGCATTCGGTTTCAGGTTCAGCACTTCAGCACATCTTATTGTGCATCACTCAAGCCTTTCAAACTAATCAGCAAAGAAATTTAGGAGAAAGAAAAAAAAAAAATCTCGTGAAGTCTCAAAATAGTGAGCCTTTAGGGGACTAGCATGTATTTAAAACASTTTTGCTGGTGAAATGCAATGTAGGCTCAAACTAGGGTATAATCAATTCTTTACTGTGCAAAGCAGGCTTGTTTTCACTTTCACTGCTCTAAACTGTTAGASTGGGATCAATCTCAACCTGTTTTGCTAGTAATTTATTTTTAATAATACAAGAAATGCTCCCTTAAGTCTGTGATGTAGGTTTTCTGAAGTCAGGGAAGTTAATTTGAACACATCTGCACCATCAAGCATAATTGCTTCATAACACCCTTGCATGCTGATTCAGTGCATCATTCTGTCTTCCCATTTACGTGAAATGGAGGGAGGTGTGCCATGCAACACTGCACTATAGCAATGTACATTTGCCATATGGGAAACWTTGGAAAGAAATCCAAGGAATTGCAAGAATTTGCTATAAACAGTTAACAAATGTATATTATTTACAAAGCAAACAAAAAGGTTTTAAAATAAATTAGAGATTTGATAAAAATAATCAAAACACACTTAAAATTGAATAAAAAAATTATAATTCTGTATGCATGCATTTGTACAATTTCTTTTTGTTGCTATCTTTTAGGATAGATTTTTGCTCAAGGTCAGATTCAGACGAGTTTGATATTAAGTGTAAATAACAGAAAATGTATTTTCCATTGTGATTCCTTTGTGTTTCTTGGGCTCCCTCAATATGGGCACTGATTTGTTGACCCTGAAGCGACTGGCTTCTTACACCCTTCTGTACAGACTCAGCTGGTACTGAAGAGGGCAACTTAAAGGCTGCAGCAGAGCATTTACCATGATCCAACTTAAGTGTAGCATAATCCTTCTGGGGATCCCTTTCCTCTAAATTCTCTGCGGAAGTAAACTAAGACAGCAACAAAAGTACAAATTTTCTTTTGCAACTTTTTTTTCCCTGTCATGGACATTTCTGTTAGACAGCCATTTTCTTTCACCTTACTCTCCGCCAGAGTTCTCAGGGTAAAGYCTAGTAATACTGTTTGATTTTTGTTTTGTTATCCTTTGATATCAGTAGATTAGCGTWACCAGGAGATGTAGAGGGAACAAATAGCATCCGTCGGCTGCGCTGAGGTGCCGAAGAGCGGTTCTGGTTCCGTTACTCACTGTGACTGTCCCACCAGGCAAGAGGAGCCATGACGTGCTGCTTCGTGGAGAGCAGGTCTCGTSGTTAAAGCGTGCAAACTTCCATCAGGGCCTACCTATTTGCACAGATGTCTTTTATGACTCGTGGAGCCAACTGGGGTTTACCAATATTTTACAGGGTTATGGGTAGCTAAAGATCACTGAGCCATCTGTGCTTAGCATGTTTTAATGGGATGAACTCGTTCAGTGAACCTGCATACTGTATTTTAAGAGCATCTGGGGAGTTACCTAGTAAAGGCATGAAGGAAGAGGACGAAGAGAGGATAATACATTGAATTATTTTCCACTCTGCAGTTCAATCAATCARCCTCACAGTTCCTGCCTAGGTTGAAAGACAGACCAAGCTTCTACAAGGGCCCAGAAATCTGAGGGAAGTTTCACAGATTTCTTACAATTTCCCTGTCTGGCATGGAAAACTCAGCATTACGTGGAAGATTACATCATGAAATCTCAGTCAATTAGTGTGGGTAATTGAAGCAGTTAGACTCCCATATTTTTGCATCCATTTATAARATAAACTAACTGCAAGAGAAAGAGAATTCCAAAAGATATCTTTGACAAGACCATACTAAAAAACTTTTCAGTAGCCAAGCCAATTCTTAAATATCACAGTTTGAGGGTCTTGTAGTAATAACAGCCATTGCAGGCTATAAATGACTCCCAATTCACTGAGGAAATGTGGGTCAAGCCATTATACAGTGCTAATATCATCTCTCAGCAAGCAGCAAAACAGCTGGGGGGCCTCTTCAGAAGAGGAGAAAAACAATACACTGTATCTGAAGCATAAAGATAACCCTAAACTATGCTCAGCCATCATGAAAAATACAAATAATTATGAAAGGCTCAGCAATGAAAGTTTAGATCAGACATTGGATAAATTCAGCAATAGACCGTAATTACTTGTTTGGAAAAATTAAGTACTGCAAGAAAAAAAATGGATAGAGATAATAGAAAGTGATTTTTTTAAACAATGTTCTCTGTTAAATTCTATACAGATATATTTAATGTCACTGAAAGCTAGGCTATTACCTCTCATTAACCTACTGGTGTAGTGACAGTGTATTGTTCAAGAGTGTGTGTGAGTGTATGTGTGAATATATATATATTTGTATGTGCATTTGTATTTATAAACAGGGGAATTTTCACAGGTAGACTGCTGTAAAGTGACATCATACCAATTACTATTGAAAAATACACCCTTTAAACAGTATGTTTATTAACCATCTATTTAAAGCTCAAAATAAGGAGAAAAAAAAAAGAAAGATGAAATCTAAGGAGAAGTAGATTCCTTTCACTCAGATTTACTCCTTAAATTAGCAGATGAAGTCTGTAAACCAAGCACAGAAGGCTAAAAGAGGATTACAGTTCAGTAATTACACACCAATACCTGGTATTAATGGCTGAGTTCAGTCCTGGCATAATGACACAGCGCAGACTGTGCCACATTCTTAGAAATTGCTTTTCCTGCTGCTGTCTTGTCCTTGTGCACCCTCTCTGTGCAGTTACACCAGCTAACACCCACACTCACCAGCAGCACTATAAGCATGTMATTTGCACTTTGAAAAGCCTCTCCACAGCATTGCACTTGGARCACATGCTGCCCTGCGTGTGCTCTGTGTCACTGTTGCTGTGATTTGCTTTCTTCCTGCTAGARCTGTGAATGCTTTTTTTGTTTGTTTGTTTGATTCTTCATTTGAAATTAGGTCTAGACAGATGGTAAAGGCAGTGCTAAAATGAAAAYGAACAGTACAGGGGAAAAAAATACTCTGACAGTGACTCTTAGATACTCTGTACTTAAATGGCACGTTCTAGCACTTAGATTTAATTCACTGTCACTAAATTTGTGTTCTCCTAGTGTACGCTAGGAAAAAACTCAGGACCTTGGAGACAATCTAAAGCATATCAATATTTTCAACTTTAAAATTCCTCAGATGGATTCTGTGAACTTAATATTCTTACATAAAGCTTGTGTTGGCACAATTTGCAGCATGACTTTCTAGCTGCTGATCCATTATGTTGTTGGCATGGATCTGGAGCTTTTCATTAGCTAGTCACTGAATACTCCCAGCTTGCTTTTCACTAAAATAGGAATGCTCCTCACTTACTGCACTTGAATATRCTTTTGGGTATTGTTAGGAGATGAAACAGGGCTGCTGCTTTTGGTGTGCTCCTGGACACAACGATCCCTCCTGCATGGCTGCTGGGCCCAGGGCTCTCCTAGCCCCATGCGTTGGACCCAGCTGCTTTTGCATATTCAAGCAGTTGCAAGGCAGAGCATATATCCCCGGGTCAGACAGACAGAGGTTTTACACACAGAGGAGAGTCTCACAGCCAATTACACAGACTGCCACAGGCAGGGCATTGCCTTTAACCACACCGACATATAGCACCACTGTAAAAAAAATACTGACAGTGAAATCTTGTTCCTTCTCATTAGGAGTGCTTTTCATCAGTGAAAACTCCGCTGTCCGCTTCATGAGCACACACACATTTGCAACTCTTTCAAAACCAGCCCAACCACGCTGTTTGATATTTCAGCCACACCTAAGGCCCCCAGCCTGCTCCGTAGGACCTCTGCTCACCTGCTAATCTTCCTTGAAGTTTGTAGTGGATTKGATGCACTAGAGGGATCCAAGCACCAAAGCCTGCAAGACACACGTCCCCTGTGCCACTTGTCCTGCTCCAAATGTGAACACGGAGACCCTGGCCCAACCCAGCTGCTGCCTCTGCACTACCAGTTGCTCCACTTGCTGGCACCAGACACAGAGGTCACTGCCTCCAGTTGCTGGCACCTGATTAACTCACTTCTAYCCCCCAGTTGCTGACACCTCAGACTTGTGCTTCTGAGATCTGTGGTTCCTGCAGCAACCAGGCTGAAGGGATCTGTGGTCCCCTCAAGCATGACCTGACATCCATCACGAGCTCAAATCCATTCACTCCTGTCTCCCCAGTGCTGGCACCTTGTCCCAACAGCCCTCACACTTGGGGTAGGGTAGGGAGTGAGGTTAYACAGAAAGATAGTTAAGGAAGTTTTAATAAGTCAGGGTAGATGCAACAATCAGGCACAGGGCTCAGTCAAGGCAAGTATGTTGTTAGGCCACTGCTTACCTGGAGGGACTCATTTTACACCCTTCCTTGCCCTCCTCCTTTAACACTTCCCACAAACATTCCTTGCTAAAGCTTTGCAGCATGCCCCAGGACTTCATCAAATATCCATGATACTCTTGTTGTCCTAGTTCCCCCTTTTGGATGCAAATTGCAGGTGGCCTCTCCAAAGGGATGCCTGCAGGTCCCTCATGGCCATGGATTACTGCCTGGAGACTTTCTGGCTCCCTTATTGTCTCCTGGCTTCCTTGTCCTCTTGCTGGGCAGGTTTGTGCATCTCTGCATTTTGATTACACCTTTCCTGTCACTTCTGACTCCCTTTGGATTGAACAGGTTCAAAGAACACAAAGTCATTATACAGAAGTTCAGGATAAAACTGCAGTTATTGAAGTTTTGAACTGACAGATATTGAAGTTTTTTTTTTTTTGATGATGGCTGTAGTTTTATTTTTAACAAATAGATCATGAACAATTTTCAAAATAGCATGCAATATTCTCAATTCACTTKCTTCATTTATATTGATTTTACAGTGACCCCAAAGAAGATCAAATACAATAAAAAGAAAATGATAAATTATATTAAGGTTGATATGTGTTCTGCGTATTTGTCCAGTGTATCTCCAGTATACTAGTAATTTTCATATAAAGTTGTCCTTTCATCTAACATATATAAAGTCTGTTTTATTTTTATTTCAGGGTATATATTCATGTGTTTTTTTGGCCAGAGGAATGTRAGGGATCAAAAACTTGAGAAAGAAGGAACAAACCCAGATAAAGTGGATGAATGCATCTGAAGCTTTTTAAACTTGCTAGAGGTGAAGGGGCTCATTACAAGAAGTGCTATTTTGGCATGCTTGTGTTCAGGCTGAAGGCAAGCTAATAGTTGTCATATCCTGGTTAATACATTTACATTATAGGGGTGTCACAACCCATGTTTTTGCTACTTTTTTTTTTCTTAACAGAAACTTCAGATAATATAAGCCACTTGCAGCAAAGCACCATTATAATGTGAAATAGATTAGCATCCTGTGATTGAATTCTGAGTGTTAGAGATAGCAATAAAAAAGACAATTATAAAAAATGTGTCTGTTTTCTTTGCTTAATGTATTCTCATCCCCACTCCATGACGTTACATGAGAATATTCATGTCTTCTGAATGAATTCAGGTCTGTAGTCAGCCTGTGACTTTTAAATTTAAGGTAAAATGTCTTCTGATGAAGCTGTTGCATTTTTTTTAAATGACTTATTCATTGGCTTAAATAATATGTAAAAAAATACATTCACCTTAGTAGTAACAACTTTTTGTGACGTGCTCCTAAGGTGTACTCCTTTTATAGGAGAAAATGCCATTGTTTATATTAGCTGTAACAGCTATGATTAGGCTACTCCTTAGGAAGCCACGAGGCTCAGTTCCATCACAGTTCTGAATTAGGTAGTAGGGAAATTGGAATCTGAGGCTTCTGCAACCCTGCCAGTGCCTTATCATAAAACCCTAAGGTATGTTGAGAAATCTCCATGTTATCAGTGATATTTAGACCCTATTTTCAGTCTAGTCATTAATTTTAAAAATGTATTTTTTTAAAAAAAAGAAATAATCATAAAATGACACATTTAAATTTGACGTAAATAGTGCATTTTTCCAAACAACTTTTTTTGAATATTTGTTTCATAATCTGTGTCAGAGAGAAAATAATTATCAAAGTACAAATTAAATTCAACACTTTGGTACTACAAATGTGAAAATAATTGTTAACTATCTCTAGATTTTTGGACAGTAGAGTATTATCTCTTGCTACCTTGCTATCTCTTCACAGTGTTAAGAAAAGGCAGTAGCTCCCGTTTGCACTTGTTCTATGCTTGAGAGTTGAAGTGATAAGAAATACACAAAGAGCCAGCTGTTTAGATGATGCGCTCCTCTTGCTGTGAGGCATACACTGTCTGAGAGAGCAAGACCCACAACAGCTTTTGCACCTTTGATTTATTTTAACTCAGATTGTTAGATTTTGCCTCTGAAAGCTCAGGACAAAAAAATACAAGATTCACCAGGGAGAAGAAAAATATGCCAGAGGTGTATGAATTTATGGCTTTTTTTTTTAGAGCTAGTTCTGCTACCACTTGTAAGATTTTTTTTTTGTCAACAAGATGATCAACGTAAAATGAATACAAATAATTAAAATGAAAGGATATAGAGATTATATTTATACTTAACTCTAACATCCCCCAAGACTGATGGAAGTAATGAGGGAAATTTTGTTTTATTGTTGCTCGTTTCTTCTGTTTCTTCTCTATGGTAATGTCAGAGGCTATTGCTCTGACAAATTTTGACTAGTCTTGCAAACTTTGTTGGCTTAYAGAAGTGAGATGAGACAAATCCACATCACCCATTTCCTGGGAAATGAATCTATCATGTTAACTCCTCCTTCTGGTTGTTTTTAATAAAGTGATATCTCTGTTCACATACTTCAAAGCATGCTTATAGATGTATTTGTTCAAAAGAGGATTCTTGCTTACAGATAATCAGGACAGTAGAGGTGTTTCTAATTTAGGCTTCAGCTGCAAGGAGAACTGGTGCTTTGATAATGTTCTTTACTAACCTCCCTTTTGGCTAAATTTAGGTTGGTTTGCTCACAGAAGTTTCAGGTTTGGGAATTCTCAATTTGACTACAAATGTAGCTGTCATTTTGTACAACAAATCTTGAATGTGACCACTTGAATCCATGTTAAATTACTGATTCCAGGCTACCATCCTAAAATCCACATGTTGTTCTAGATGACATGTATAAACCTATATACCTAGCATCATCTTTTCCTGTTCCATATCTAGCACCCTCTTTTCCAAGTACTGAAATAAAGTAACGTCAGGGACAGGTCTGGTAGTATAAGATKATTTTTAAATGTGCTTAATATCATATGTCTGTGGTTATAGGCACAACAACACAGGAGTTGAAAAAGTTAGTAGCTAAATGAGTTTTAATGGGAATTTTTCTCTTGTTTTTATGGCAGTGCAGGAGGAACAGAATTTGTCAGGTGAACAGGCACCTGTGTGAAGGCATGGGGGCCTTACTGGAGTTAATGCACGTGGATTAAGTAGTTAATTCAGTGCTTCACAGAATATATTCTTTTATTTGCTAGCACTTTCTGTTTCCCTCCTGCAGTTAGTGAGTTGATCATAACATGCTGATAGATATTTTCCTCCTCAGTTTTACTTATTTTTAAGCACTATGTTTAATGACATACCTATGCACATAATTAAAAAAAAAAGATAATAGGATATTATTTTTTAAAAATCTCTCTATAAAAGGGAAGTTAAGTCTTGACCATCTTTGCATCCTAAACAAAAGAGTAAATATCTCTTCAAAATTCCTGTTTTAGTCTTTGAGGACTATGTTGGACATTTCCCCATGCTGGTCTAGCTAACTCAGGGAGACATTCACATTCTTTAGATCAGCCCTGGAAGGAACATTTACACCTGGTCTATGGCTGCTATCTAAAACAAAGGTCTCCCTGAAGCCCCTTTTGTATTGGAATAATGGCAGTTCTCTGTGCCTAAACCATCCCTGGGTTTTACAGGCAGCGCACCCATGCCCATCTCCTCTGAGCCTTCTGCCACTATAGGGATTAACGTTAACATAATAATAATCATAATAGGTTCTTTTTGTTGTTGTTTGTTTGTTTCCTTTTTTTTTTTTTCCTGGACACTAAGTTTGTCTGGCTCTAGAGAGATGATTCCATTAGTTCAAGATATACAATGCTATTACCTCTCTTTGAATTGTGTTTTCAAGCTTTTTCTGTCAAAACAGAAGCAGGAAGGAAAATTCTTCCTTTCATAATGTGCCCACAGAAGCAAAATACCCTTCTTCTTCTAATACTTTTCTGACAAAAAATTATGCTGTTCAATAATTTAGGGGCCCACAACTACAGGATAATGTTTCTTTAGTGTTCTGGCRTTTGCGGGTCAGTGTTTTAGGGACAAGACTATATCATAAGTGCAGACCTGAATATTATTTTGAAAGAATTTGGGTTCAAATAAACTACTGCTTTACCTGTTCTTAAAAACATACTATATTGGAAATTTCWTAAATTTGCTTAGCAGTCTATTCCAGTGCTCTTATTTTCACCTTTTCACCATTTTTTTTTCTTAGGGCTTAGTCACAGAATCACCGAATGGCTGGGGTTRGAAGGGACCTCTAGAGATCATCTAGTCCAACCCCTCTGCTCCAGCAGGGACCCCTAGAGCACAGGGCACAGGGTGGCATCCAGGTGAGTTTGGAAGATCTGCAGAGGAGACTCCACAGCCTCTCTGGGCAGCCTGTTCCAGGGCTTGGGCAGCCTGTTCCAGGGCTCCGTCACCCTCATAGGAAAGTCCTTCCTCACATGGACATGGAACTTCCTGTGTTTCAACGTATGCCGATTACCTCTTGTCCTGCCACTGGCTGCCACCGAGAAGAGTTTGGCCCCCTCCTCCCTACATTCTCTCCTCAAGTATCTATACACATTGCAGATCCCCTCTCAGTCTTCTCTTTTCCAGGCTAAACAGACCCAGCTCGCTTAGTCTTTCCTCATATGATAGGTGCTCCAGTCCCCTACTCATCATTGTCACTCAGCATTGGATGCCCTCTGAAGCTCCACGTCCCTCCTGTCCTGGGAAGCCCAGAACTGCCCCCAATACTCCAAGTGCAGCCTCACCAGGGCTAAGTAGAGATCCTCTCCCTCGACCTGCTGGCAACGCTCCTCCTGATGCAGGCCAGTATCCCATTGGCCTTAGCCACCAGGAGGGCACATTGCTGCCTCATGGTTAATTTGTCCAGACTGACCTTTTTTTCTTGGTATTTGTTTTTTTGTCATGAATAAAAACGCTAGTCATTACTCTTTTCCTTTTTGTAAGAAGTTTCTACTCTTCCCATTTTTCCTGTTCTTCTTTATACTCTCTTTTTTTTTCCTTGTATTCTCACTTGTACATTCCAGTAAGCCAATTCTTTTTTTTTAACACTAGTGTGACATCCTTGACGCATGTTCAACTTTTGAKCCACTCTAATCTTTCTTCTTTTCTGAAAAACTGTGACCAACTCAGCTTTTTTTTTGTCTGATTATGCAATTGATTCTTTCCACTTAAGTGTAGTAGACAGTATTTCTGTTTTGAAATTCATCTTATTTATTTTTAGAACATTTCTTCAAGCTAAGRGAAGTGAGTGTTTTTAGTTCTTTTCTTTTAATGCTCTCGCATCCCTGTTTAGCTTGCTTTTTATGCACACCAAATTAATTTATTTTGTCACCCAGATAATTAGTGAAAACTTATTAGAACAAATTCCTGTATACACTTCTCAGAAAAAAAMCCCTCACTTTTGGCAATAAACTAAGGAGAACTCAGCACTTGTACAGAGTTCTGCAATATGTACATGTTCCATGTAATATTTTCCTGAAGATCACATTTAGTTTCTTAATGAATACTTCATAGGAGATGTAGKCATAAAAAGGAAAGAGACTGCTTTGGCATAATTTATTTTAGAAAAAGCCATTGTCCATGGTTTTGAAATCATTTCAGACAGCTCTCCAAGTATCAGAGGATGCCTAGCTGACAGTGAAAATGGCTTCTCTTTACATAACTAATATGAAAAGTCTATGTTATATGAATACATTCTAACTAAATTTATGAGTTTTAAGATGAACTTTTATCTTTTTTATCATAATATAGCAGTAGATTTTAAAGGAAAGGTTGATATCAAAAAAGTTTTTTTGTTTTTTTTGGKTTTTTTTTATATCTTTATGGGTGGCTTTCCTTGTCCAGCAGCTAATAAACCAATGCTATTACTGGTCTTTAGATTACTTTTTCTATACTTATGAAGTTCTCATTGTCATCCTGAATTTCATTTGTTATCTTGTCTTCTTTGTCTCTATTTATTGTTTGTTGGGCTTGCCATGATGAATAAGAGACATTATTTCCTTTCTTTCTAAAAACTGACCATGATATGTAGCTTTTCAGAAAGTCCATCTCTTCCATAGATGTCATTCAGCTGCAGCTCTATTCTGTATGAACCAAGCTATCCATGCATGCATATGTGTGCAGGTACACATAGGTATTTAAACAAAGAGCATGTACAGGAGTATGAACATTTGTAACTAGAATTTAATTTTTTTTTATTTCATAAATCTATCTTTAAAATGGCCCCAATTACCTTCTAATATTTTCATAAAAAATATATTTCCATCTGATTTCAGGTCTTCTGGGAGGGATCTCTTTGTTTTATGTAATTTACAAATAGTTGTACATAACTGAATTTATTTTGCTGTTGAAAATTTCAGTCTATAACAGAAAATGTCATCTTCCTGTMTATGTCCTGTAATTACTTACTTTAGTATCAGTCATTACCTAAAATTTAAGGTTTGTCATGTGAAATCAATATCACACAATGAGCTTCTACTGGAAGAATTTGAGAGTTAATATTTCTTGTAGTAATGTAAATGATTGATTTTCTTGGAGTACCATCTTTCTCACAGAATATACTGTAAAAATATCTTCACTGTATAAATATCAGTTGGAATATAAATCATGTCTTTTTAGCAGCGCTGGTAGAGTGAAGTTTCTCTGGATAGGCTGCAGGCAGGAGTTAAACTATATTGAATAAATTAGCCAAAAATCATCTGCCCCTTCTTCAGATACACCTGTGTTTAATCATTATGTACCTTAGAAAGTCAATGTGTAGGTTTTTCATTATCTCATAATGAGATAGTATTGAATTTCTAAAATTTAAAAAAAAAAAMCCTCAAAAATTTCCACCCCCTATCTGTGATGAAAGATATTTCATTCTTTATTGAAATGTGTGTTTAATGAATATTCTATTTATATTGTAGTTATATAGATTTCCTTTTAAACTCAACCAAGAAAAGGTGATACATAACAGGAATCAAAAGTATGGAGAAAAACAAATCAGTTGGATGTTTGTTAACTGTATCAAGAAAGCAAACTTAGAAGTTGACAAAAAGAATTATCTTTCTGAGTACCTGAAATATGAGTTYCAATTTACATTAGAACATTGAAAATGCATTTTTAGTCTTTATTGAAACTCAGTTCTTAATACAATTTTTCTTATTACTTAAAYATCGAACAGATTTTGTATTTTCTATAGATTATTAGTTCTCTTCACAAATATATAGTTTTTCTGCAATATTCTGGAAGGAAAAAAAAATCTTTCTGAACCCCTGATCACAAGAGCATATAAAAGCAGCAGATTCAAGAACATGTGAACAACAGAACATATCCTCGTTATTAATGAACTAAGCACAAAGACACACATACATTTATATTCAGAAAGTGTTATAAGAAGAAGAAGAAAAAAAATTATACAGTAGATTAGGTGTTCATACACTATGGGAAGTCTATGTCACAGTTTCCAATGAGATTTGAGGTTAATGGGTCTGTTCAGTCTAACCATATGAAAAGGGTTTACCCTTCCATGTATTAGATGCTGCATCATATAATGAACATTATGTTTGGTAGAACAATCGCTTTAAAAAATTGTATTCTCTTTCTGATTCAGTTTCTCCTTTGCATCCTCTGGAATATGTGAATACAGCAAGACTGGCTTTTAACATTTTCTTTCCTTGAGTATGCTCATTTGAACAAAACAAAAATACCCTACTCTGTAATCATTAGAGCACTTTTTGACCCTTTCAAAAAAGTCCTGTAGCTAGTTTTGTTCTTTKTAGGACAGTCTTTAAAACAGCTGTGTTTAACAACAGTTCACTTCTATGTCTAAGCAAAACAGATAGATTAGATGCGTCATTAGTCTTTATTCCTCCATTTATGCCATTTTTGAGCTCAGCCTTTGGTAGCTTTTCTTTTTTTCCTCTGGATTGGACTTTATATACTTAATCATTTAAATTTATTAAATTAGTTCAAATTAATTTATAGCCTTCAAAGTACTACAGTTCTCTATGGTTTKGAAGCATAAATGGGATTGTGAACTGTGAAGCAGGCATCCTTTAAGCTGGTACTCAAAATGGGTACATTTTGACTAATGCTTATCTTAAAATTGCTATGAACTTGCAGAAATGGTCCTTGTGGCTAAACATTGAATTATTATTTACTAGTAGTCCATTTAATTTAATCTTGATTTTCCTTTTATAAGCATATGCACATTTTTAAAAATTAGATATTACATTTTTCATATCACCTTTAATGGGGAAKTTGCATAATAATGTTTGATAGGAATTACCAGATGAAATATAAGATCACTTTCATGCATTTCAGTTCAAGAATATAATGTATGGTGCTTTTCAGGCAGTGAATCAACATTTTTTTTTGAAGAATGAAGTTGGTGAATGCCACATTCATATTATTCCCATTTCACATTTTTTTAACTCGTTTTGTGCATATACCTCAAGTTTTTAGATTTACTTTATCTACAGTGGCTTATAAGYTTTTCATTCCTGGAGAAAGAAGATCATGTTGCAATTGTAGAGACATTTTTAAAATTCTTTTTTTTCAGCTCTCACATATGTTGGATAAGTTGCCTGCATACAATAAACATTCTTCCAATGGCAAAGGTTACTGATGTTGAAATGCTTTCTCTTAGTATTCATCTCAAGCTGATTATTATTGTTTGCTGCTCCCACTATATTTGTATATTCTGGAGRCAGTTTGTTATGAAAAGAGACACAGTATCTGCCTCAGTTACCTGCAGGTGAATTCACSTGGGTGGTTTCTAGTTCACGGTGGTTATCTAAATTTTCTATTCATATCACACTCTACTTTCTGTAGGTGTTCCTGATCATAGAAGGACCTCTTGTTATAGACTGTTGTAATCTGTAATGACCATAGACTATTTGTAATTTATATTCTCTGTCTTATTCCTATAATTCAGTACAGATGTCATCTAAAAAAATAGCTACATTCACTGAAAGATTTTATATCAGTTTCTGCATAATAAAGTTTCTTGTATAATAAAGGGCCATCTAGTCTACCTGTCTGCTACAGCCGCTTAAGCAAATTGCACATGGGCTGTTAGGCAATATGCCTGTATTTCTCTTCTCTTGATCTTTTCAAATCAGGATCTTTATTTCTTACATTTTGATAGGTTTTTCTCTTAAGTCTGTATCTATAACGGCTTTTCTCTAATTTGCTGATGACCTAGTTCAATTACTTACTCCTCCTCTCAAGACCAGGGCTTGCTTATCTTCAGGAATGAGAAGAGTACTCTCATAACGTATACTGGAAATGTAAGTTACACACACACATATATGCATCTGATATACATATGCATATATATATACACATTTGTTATATACATATGCATCATTATATAATACACATGTGTACTCACATGTGCATAAACACATATTTTATGTGTGTATGCATGCATGTATAAATAGGAGTAACAGGAATGCAGGATGCAGGAAATGATTAAGTTATTTAAAGAATATTGTCCAGTYCTTTACCCCTAGTACACTGGATTCAAGTCTGTACTGTAATATGACTTCATGCTGATGCTTAATTTAATTTACTTTAAATGTTCCTTACTTTATTTCATCATAATTGGTATCTTGTGGGGAGTATAGAGTAGTGGAGAATTGAGACTTCAGAGAAGAACAAACTGCATAGGAAACAAAGATTAACTGTCTTAGAAATAAAGAATAAAGGAAAAGAAATATAAAAGAATTATGTAATAGACTGATTTTCTTAACTCTTCTGTAAGGCATCATTAATAGTTCTTTTCTTCAAGAAGGTATGCAAATTATTATTGCATTCTAAAGCTTCCATCCCTAATGTAATACCATTAAAAAGATAAAATCCTGTTTGTAGATGTAATTTACATATTAATACATGTAAATTATGAATCAAATCCTCATTCAGCAAATGAAAGTATATACCGTTTGCAGTTCATTATGGGCCATGCTATAGCAACTCGACAATTGAATTGATTAAACTTAGGTCAACTCCTATGGTCATCAGGCTTATGCTACTGAAGTTGCTGTGATTAATTAACCTGAGAAGCTTAATTAGTGTCAACTGAGAAACTTACATTGAAGTATTCAAGAGGAAGAAGAAAAAAGGGTGTTTGAATCAAAAAATGTCTACAGTTCTCTAATTATTCAGAATATCTTTAACTTTTGTCTTTCCGTTCTTAGTCCAGCGTAAAGCTCTTTCTTTGCTACAACTTTTACTATATAACTCCACAATAATGAGAAATAAAACCTATTCTTTTCAGGAAAAAAAATCCTTTCTTTGCTGTTAAAAGCCTGTGTCACCCCATCTACCTAAAGGTATTGGTATTGATGCTCCCTTAGGAAAGTCCTGAAACAACTGATTGGCTAGGTGCTTCACTCACCCCATGGAGATTTACAAGGTATATATTGTCCAGGAAAAAAGAAAAAAAAAAAAAAAAGAAAAAAATAAAAGGCCTCCTGTGATAAGGCAATGACACGCTA
>PTEX01000014.1:6784124-6924051 GCA_003342815.1 Eudromia elegans | reverse complement strand
TCACCCCCACAAGTAAAGAAGTTCTTCCTCACATGGACATGGAACTTCCTGTGTTTCAACTTGTGCCCATTACCCCTGGTCTTGTCGCTGGCCACCAGTGAGAAGAGTTTGGCCTCCTCCTCCCTACATTCTCCCCTCTGGTATTTATACATAGCGATCAGATCCTCTCTCAGTCTTCCCTTCTCCAGACTGAACAGGCCTAGCTTGCTTAGTCTTTCCTTATAAGGTAAATGCTCCACTCCCTTAAAACATCTTTGTTGTTCTACGCATTTATTAAAAATCAAGTAACTCTACAGAAAATATTAAGGACATCAAGATGGCATAAAGTTTTGTAGTGAAAGCACTACCAGGGAAGATGGGTCTTGGATGGTTAACTGTCTTCAGATAAAATGTTAATGTGCTGCAAAGTTTTTCAATCACCATGTTAACAGTGTTACTGTGTGTAACAGGATGTTTACTGGAGTGCTGCACTGCCACTTCTTTCCTTGTTCTGATGTCTTAAGGAAACGGTCTGGCTGTTGTACCTCGTTTTAAGAAATATGTTGTTAGTGAATTCTCACTGGGAAGTATACCTTCCTGATCATGGGTTAATRTTAGGGCTGCAGGCAAATGACTAGGCCATTGGCTATGCCCTGGTTTGAGATTAAGCTAATTGGAAAATTCCTTGACATAACATGAGGAATTTCTGAACATAAAGAGTGGTGTGAGAAGCTGACCAAAGAGAGATTTTCTGAGGAAGGATATCTGGGTCTCACAGGTGCTAAAATTTGGTGGACAAGTTATGAGAGAAACAGGAGCTCCATGGATAATGGGAAGGGATTACGGAATCTTTCAGGTAGTTTGGTCATGCAAGACTAAYAACACCTAGTTAGCTATTCCTGTAATATCACAGGAAGCCGATAATGCACGGGACACTGCCTTCTCTGCCACCACAAATCATGGATGGTTACTGGAAACCTCATATTCTGTGGCAGCCTGTTACCAGCAGACGTTAATCTTCGGGGTGACCAGCTCTGTTTAGCAGGAATTCCTTGTTTCATATGTCAGGTCCCCATATCCCCAATCTTATTCTCAACCCCAACCCAGCTAGATTTTCTTTTAAACAGACTTCTATCTCTCAGCACTGATGATAATGAACGGGTGATGTAGAGACTATGTCTATCTATTATAATTGGTGTATTAACTGAACTAGATGAAGGCAAGTAACTTCAAAGATAAAATCATGTGTGTAGGTCTTGCTGAAAGGCCATTTATGCTTGAAGACATTCACTTAATTCCAATTTAAGTCCTCCTGAGAATGAAAGCTTAATAGGTATTTCTGAAATTGAAATGAAAATATGGGAAAACAATTCCTTCACAGACTCCACATATTTCCCCAAAGGGGTGTGTTTCCAAGGTACCTRTTCTAGCCTGTACATTTGTTTCCAAAAACAATCTCTAAGTGTTTTCTGGACAGGCATTTCTAACAAATTAACAGCAAGAAGYATAATTACAAAAACAGCAGTGCAATGGTGGCTTCCAGAAGATTATTTGGGGATAGAAAAAGCTTAAGTTAGGTTAGTCCTCCAAGTTACTGCAAGCAATTCTGTAGAACAATTTAAAATGCTGTGAGAGAGGGATCCMTAACAGAAGATTTTTTTCCTTCCAAAACTGTCACATACTATCAGATAAAAGCTGTCTACCTCATTATAACGGTTAAGCAGTTTTTAACACTCATCTGTTTCATAGCAAGGAGACTTTCTGAGATAAATATGGAATAAAGACAGGCATTTTGAAGTATTTTAGGAATAAATGAAAACAGTATCCTCACACTAAAGTAACATAACGGATGAAAGATGAAAAGGTAGGCTGACAGCTTCAGCTTTTCTTTTATCATTTCTTAGTTTGGTTAATAGTTCATGTATTTAAAATCACTTTGTTGCATGACAGTAATTGGTTAAAATGAGATTGGGTAGTCTATCTTCCACACAAAGAATGCTGCATGGTCCTAACTCAGCAAAAAGTTTGCTTTTCTGGGGCAATGCAGCTAGGTTTTCTCATATCTAGTTCTAAACTGAATTATTCTTTAGTCTCAGTCTTGAAAGCTCATAMATATTTCCAGGAAAGAACTGGAGTCCTAAGAACCAATAAATGAAAAATGAAGACAAGATATATCCTCAAATGAAGTTAGAAAAGCCTGGCACAACTTCTTCCTGAAATACCTTACCCTGTGGAAGCACAAGACTATTACATTGTGTAGTATGGAATTCCATAATTTTACAGGTAAGCAAATTATCCAGGTGTCATTGTGCACGTTAATGAAATCAACCACAAAAACACACTTTTCTGTGCACATTAGTTATTTCATCTTAGATTTCATCTTAGATGAAATCCAATGCTCTACCACACTTAAACCACAGGCTGCACACACTACAAAGCTTCAATAAAAATCTTTGGCTGAAAACCAAACAATTTTGTACATACCTTAAGGAAGGATTGTGGGTTGTTTTGTAAGGTAGTCAAGCGACAAGAAATCTGGCTATAGTACTATGATTTTGTGAATGTATATGCTTCTGTAGGATTTGATTTRGTTAAACTTTTCATGAACATGTAAAAGAGTGAGCTTAATTGGTCCTAGTGGGAAAATATTTTTATTTTTTATTTGCTAACAGAGTAAGTCTTCTTATTGTTAGCTCCAGTTCTTTTTCTTCCTATGAATTTAAAGAACTACTGAATTTGTTTTTCAGACCAATGAAGCAAAAATATTAGCTTGAAATTATTTATACTTATTGTAACTCATTTATATATACATATATATGAATTTGTTAAGCCCACATATAATAGCTGTATCAAAGAAATAAATCCATATACTGAAATGCCCTTTGTGAATCTTTAATAAATTCAGTCTACTGACTAAATAAATAAAAAGAGAAGTTATCAGATGGAGAGGGAAAATGCTAGCTTTGATTTTGCAGAATATATCTACCAAAACTGTTCTTAACAAGTTAATTCTAGGAAATCTATTATTTTCACCAGATTAGTCCCATGATATCACCACTTTTGCAGTAGTACATTACTGCTGGGGTCATCACATGGTGTTTAGCACCCCAAAAAGGGGCTGAAATGAGAAACTGTAGGATCGTCTGCTTGCCTCAGACTTACAATCCAAAGAACAGCTTTCTTTAAAGACTTTGGCTGAGTGATGTTTCTGTTGCAAAATGCAGAGAGGAGGTTACTGAGTTAAGGGCACTGCATCAAGAGCTGATTAATAGCCACTGAGAGAGTGAATATGTGTCTACCATCCTGCAGCAAAAGCCATGTGTTTCACTATCACTTTCATTCCAAACTGTGTCAGTGACAAGGATAATTTCTGACAAGCAAGGAAATCGCCTAATACTAGAGATATCATAATTTGCAAGAGCAGAATTGCTGGATGACCTATGGACCCAAGACTTACTCTTAGGCAAAGTATTAAGTCTTCATCTAATAGCGCCAGTGTTTGTCATCTCTGAAAGGCGCTGAAAAAAAATGTTCAAAGTCAATACTTTAGAGTACTGCGAGATGTAAATTAATGTCGTTTCTTCAAGATCTAATAAGCTCATAGCAGATATTTAGGAGCCACAATAAATGATGAAAATTGCTTTAACTGMAGAAATAATAATGTGTTGGAGAAACTGTTGGAAACAGTATTATATTTAGTACTAAGCTACAAATTTTAAGATGACAATTTTGAAGCAAATAAGGGCTATTTAGCCTACTTTKCATACAAATTGTTTGTGTTTGTTTTGCTTTTAAATCATGCTGGTTAAAATAATATATATACAGCTCTTCAAATAAGTTACTTTGTTAGGATATTGCCTTTTTTTTTTACCATGTGCCATAACAGTAAATTTTACAAATCAAATGGAATTAATAATTTTCTGCATTTTAAACACAACCAACTGAAAACAGAGCAGAGAAGCTGAAGTTCTGCTTATTGTAGTGATTATAGTTACTGTATTTCCTGCAACAATATCTTAAAGTGAACAAGTCAGGAAGGATATAGTAAGATGTGAATTGGCATTTGGCTATATTCAGAATCTGAACAACAAATCAGAAAGTGTTTACTTTGTGTTTTGAGCTAACCAACCATTTTTTTCTTCTGTTTCTTTTGTCTTTTGTATGCTTCACAACATTTTAAGAAGATCAACTTATGTTATATGAGGACTCTGACATCTCTCTTTCAGGCCTCTGTGGCCTGTATTAAYTGTATGATGTATATCTCAGCATATATTTTACTTAGACCAGGTGGTGATCTAAATTCCAGATTTAAAGAGAAAGTACTATATTTAAAAAAAAGAAAAACAGAACAGGATTTTTTGACTGGAAAAAGGAGAGGATATTAAAAGAATCTGGTTTAGCTATTAAATGTGCATAGAAATCTCAGTATTTCTGAAATGGCATGAACTAACCAAAATTTAATAAACAGGCAAGGCTTGCCTTTGCATTTTCTTTTTCTTTTTCCATCATTTTACGTAGTACAAATGAGACTTTTTTTTGTATCTTAGGTGGAAAATACTTCAGATTTAGAAAGCACTGTTATTTTTATTCAGGAAAAATGAGCAGGCGGTGGGAGATGGGAGGAGAAAATAACTTACTAGAAACCTGAGGCGTGAGCAGAATGCCAGACTTTATGTAATTCATAGTCACCATCCTACTTGAAGGAGACATACCTGTCAGGATGATTAGRAAATTATACCAATTAGATAAGTCATTATTAAAATTAATAATAGTGAAAAGAATTGGTCATATTTAAGAGAGTGCCTGGAAAGAGTAAAACCTGTGTTTGTGGCTATCCAGGAGTTTCCATMCATGTAAAATCCTGCCATGATGAACCGATTTCATAGAATGGCTACTCCAAAAAATTCATTGGTTTGCAGGTCACATAAGGCACATGCCTTTTATCTTTAATAATTCATTTTAAATTGATTATAGAAATGGTATGAAGTATTCCGCCCCGACCCTTAAAACCTTTCCCAGGTATTACCAAGCTCAGTCGCGAATCAGTTTCAGAAGCGCCAGCTACTCCACAGGCCGAGATTTCCCAGGGGCCCGGAGGTCAGGTGTTGGGGAGCCACAGCAGGGAGGTCAGCAAGGAGAGGAGTGGGAGAAACGCATGCAGGGAAGGAAAAAGGGGGAGTTCCAGCACACTCACACCACGCTCTCACACATCAACCACACCGAGAACGGAAGCAAGAGACGCAAGGCAAGTGAACACACAACTGGAACYGTTTATTTCTCMCAAGCATCAATTCTTATAACATTTCGGAAAAATTCGGGAGAAATGATTGGGTGGACGTAGGACATCCCAGCCAGAGCCATTGGCTGAGGCCGGTTTTCCCAGGGATTGATTGGAGGGGAGAACAGGGTCCGGGGAGTGGCTAACACTGATGGAAGAACCGAGAGGGTTCTAGAAGGTTCCTCAATCTCAGCATTCCACAACAGTGTTTCGAGAACCTTCCTCAATCCAAACAATACAAACAGCCAATCACAAATCRAAAACATTATAACAGTTAACAATTGTATAAGGAAACAGTGGGCYCTGTCTTGAGCACACCTAGGGGCCTAGGAGCCRCCTACAATAATGGTATATTTCTTATACATAGAAGAAACCTTAATTAATTAACATTTTTTATCTGGAAGTGTGTTTTAAACTGAATGTTCTCTAAATACATTCATACCTTTAATTTGCTTACAGTTTAAATTTTCTGGTGGTTTGAGTAGTAGTTATATAGATTAATTTAAAAACAGACTTTGAAAATATAGAGCTCAGGAGCACAACAAAAAATGTTTTATTTCAATTTTTTTTGTGTGTGTGCAAATCAAGAGAAAAAGTTAAGCCATTAAAAATGGCATAGAGCAAACACTGAACAAACAATCTTATTTTAATGAATATCAGGATACATCAGACTTGTTAGCCAGGATTCATTATATCATATGAAATCTATTATGACTGGACAGCAGGGAATGTAGAATTTACCTAACTTTGGGAAAAGAAAGATTGAACAGTAGAATTTAAAGAACATTTGGTTTTATTCAGATAAATATATTRGGTATTTTTATTCAGACAAATATATTAGCATTTATACAAATGACTATTTTTCATTATATTTGACTCAGTTAAGTCAAATCTCTTAGATTTCCACATATGGTGTTAAAGATGAAGTGTCTTAAAGTACTGAGTGTTCCTTTTCGATTTGGATGATGGATGAAGTAGCTTTCCTTATGCCATGACGTGTTCAAAGGACCCTATTTTACCTTATATTAAGTAAACTGGGAGGGTGCATATGTTGCCTGTGACCAGGTGACAGCTGGCAGATTCTGGCTGGAAAGGAGAAACCTGCCTGAAAACTTCTTGAATTGCTCTGAATGCCTTAAATTACTCCGGCCACAAGGAAGAGTGGCTGTAAATGAGCTGTCATCAGATTAAATAAAGCAGCTTAATTAACAGTGACATACATATGTTTAGACAACTAAAAAGTCAAGAAGGAGCACATAYATCTTTTGGACCTCTGCAACAAAACAGGAAGGCTATGCTTTCACTGTCACATGAACAAAGTAAATTATTATTTTCAGGATTTTTAGTACTATTAATGTATTCATGGCTTACAGAGATGTATTCACCACAAGATATGCTGTTTTTTTTCTATAAAATTTTTAAAATTAAATATTTTGAGTACAAACAACAAGTTATGAAGAGAACCATGGAAAGAATCATGCACAGATTATACACAATCAGAATTGTTTTTTACTGAGAGTATATATAAAGAACTTGTGGTCTTGATGAAAACGAAGACATTTGATAAAACTGAGTATATGAGTATACTTCTAATGTTCCTCCCGGGGACCATAATAACATAGCGGATGCCTGAGAACAAAAGCGCTCTACATTTCTTTAGACCTTAAAAAAATCTACTCAAACAAACAAASGACAGGAGAAGCTACCATTGCTATCTGTAGACATTTTGTACAGKTGTAAATAATGAGCTAAAGAAAGTACCTGGTGTTACAAGATCCAGAATAGATCCAAATCTCACTGGTTTTTATGGAAAGATCTTACGGATATCAGTGGGTTTTGCATCAGYAGTACAGAAATTGGTTCTTTGCACTGTGGAGGTGGTGAATCTTCACCACTGAGGATGACATTGTGGAATTATGCTCAGAGAGCTCAAAGGTCTAAAGCATGTTGTGTAAGCAAAGCATATAAAAGCTATCTTGTACCTATGCAAGATGTGTTAAGGGATAAAAAGGGTCTGCAGTGGTAGGCATAAATAGCTAAGGTGAATAAAAATTAAGAAGGTAAGTGAAAAACTAAGCTAAGTTGCTGTCTCATCCATAGGTTTATCTTTGTTACAAAAATGACTGTAATTGTTTAATTACTTTTCTGACTTGTCTTGCTTGACCAAGCCATTAATCATGGCTGTTTTAATTCTTATTTTAATAGCAGTTGTTTCAGCGCTATAAATTTATAGAACTGCTATTTGGAAAGATGCCACATTGAACAGATCTCTAAGAAATTCAAAGGTTAATTAAATAGTATATGAATTAATGTTCTATTGCATAGGTATGCTTGCAGTGCTTTATATTAACCAGAATTTCACTAGAAATTAAGGTCAGACCTAGRCAGAAAAGTTTAGAAGGTATTTAGTGTAAAATATACATTAAGTCATATAAGTGTACAGCATCCATTAACATTTAATTGTTTATCACTCACTAGAGTCAAGTAATTTTTTATGTTCAGGCAAGTTTGCATAGTTAAGATTGGTTTTGTGCTACTGGATTGAAAGAAACTATTGTGGCTTGTGAAACGGATTGTGTTTACTAACTGATGTTCAGAATTTATAGCAGGAAAATTGTATCTCCAATCATCATACTATTTTCAAGTTTTACAATTCAAAAAGTTTGCCTAAGACCTTCTTGAAATAATGATGTCCTACCATTTAAAATTATTAAATCATTGCAGTTAGTGAGTGAAAATGTTTTTGTGATGTCTTCAGAGAAGTATAGCTGCATCCTGAGCTTTACCATTCTGTATTTTTCCACCTTAGGAATCAAACTCTTGGAAAAAAAATTGAGTGTTTTTCATGTCATAAGAYTTCCAGTCAGGACACTTATAATGAGTAACAATATATATGTTTATGCAAAGTCAGTTGTAACAAAAATATTTTAACAGCTCCCTGCATTGTTCTTTTTCCTGTATTAATTTTTAGACTTTCTTGTGATTGAGACATGTTTCGTTACAGGCTTTGGAGTTAGAGATCCTCATCTTAAATAGCTCATCATCTAATTTTGTCGTAATTCTTGGGGGGAACCATATACACAGAATTAGTAACAAACCTTATTTTTCATTATCTTGCTATGTTAGAATCTTATACTGTGATACTAATTTTTGCTAATTTGCAGTGCTATCAACTTTTGTTCTGGAAGAAAGGTAATCTTATAACAAAGACAAAATGTGCAAATTTAATTCCTGATTGGGCCAGTCACTCTGGAATCATTGCTTAGACTAAGGAGTAGAAAGTCAGAGTGGAGATACTGGTTGCAGTTGGCTAGGTTTTGAAAATTTGGAAATCTTTTCTCATTTATATGAGAATTCAGTTAATAGTAAAACACATAAAAAGAAACAGTCATTCAAAAGGTTCCTTTGAATACTGTTTCAAAGTTTTACTCTCTCTGTTTTAGTTATTTACATTGAAACAATATAATCATATTAAMTCTTCAAATGCAAAGCTGTCTCAACAGTAAATCTGGATGTTTTATCTGTTTTGAAAATAACAAAATAAATGTTGTTTACAGAAAACACCCTTCCAGTTTTTCTGATGCGCTTTGAAGTATTGTTGATTTGGACAGACCTATTTGGAGGATGTTTAATCACTGATGAAACCTTTCCCATATATCTACCAAATTATTTCACAGTTCTTTGAGAAGTGATGTTATGTTCAAATTAATTCTGTACCTGTTTGAGAAGAGTGATTTTTTTTTTTCTGAAGTGATGCCTGGTTGGAAATGGTGAACATTACATTTATATCTCTTTGCAGGAGCAAAGCCTAACAATATATCATCTGTATCTAATTTGCCATGGTATTGTAATGATTCATAATCATACAGAGATCTCTTTAAATTTTAGATGAGATCTCTGAAGAATGTGCAAGACAGTAATTGGCCATCTCCTTGGTGTTACAGTTGGTATGGTTGGGTTCTACATAGGTCAATCAATTRCCCTGGATCCAAAATGAACATCTTTAAACCTACTGTCAGCAAAGCAGAGTTAAAACCTTTCACTTTACTTGCTTGTAATTTTGTAATATGAACAAAACTAGTGAGAAAAGTAATTTAAGTAAATTGCTTTTTATTAAGAAGTAATGTCCAGAGACCACTGACCTCATATATTAATCTGCTTGCAAGAAGCAACTTTCAACATTTATTGCAGTATACACCAGCCCTCAAGAACCATAATTCAATAAAACAGTACCGGCTATGTAGAAAGTTGGCTGATGGGGCAGAATGTCTTACCACTCCATTCATGCTTTAGTCAGTGGCTGGAAAGAGCATACAACGTATACACAACATAAAGTATTTTTCATGGCAGTGAAAAGACACATTCATAGGGCAAAAACCTAGACTATTTATTTTAATAGTCCATAAGAGTAGTCCATAAGAGAAGTATTTGAATGTGCAAATTCTTGTACACTAACTAATTTTCACTTTGAGTTATAAAATTGAAAGGATTTTCATGGTTAAAATAGTTTTGCTTACTTCAATAGAGACCCTCTTCCCCAAACTTCTATTGCACTTCTTTGAATTGAATGCGGAAATGAAATACCTCATTAAATTTGTATGCCAATAAGGTAAGTTTCCATTTGACTAGTTTCCACACCTCGTATTTCTTTTTAGGGCAATAAATAGTTATCACTTCATTAAGTTTTCACTATTAGTTTTTGTGGGGTTTTTTTTTGGAGATGTTTTTATTTTTAGATATATTATCCTTATTTCATTTTGAAAAAATGGAAAGTAAGAAACAAATATCTATTTGTGTTCAACCATGTGAAGAATTTTAGAAATTAAGGTAGAAATCTTGCAATGCTGTTCCAGACTGGAAACACTAATATTCTAGGGAGAAAGGAAATGAAAGGACCATAAAAGAGAGCTATGTTCATATCAGAATGTTTTCCTCTACGAGTCATTGACAAAGCTCATCATTTTAATGTTTCAAGTACTGAAATGTCTTTTCAGATTCCAGATTTGCTTAAATGTTCAAACATTCCATTCAAAAATACACTTAAAAACAAGCAGGAATAATTCTGTACAGTAGGAAAGAACATGACCTTTATATCTTATTGCAGAGGAAAGAAGTTACATTTCAATTTTAATTAAGAAATGGAGTTAGTTGAACTGGTGAAATGGTACAAGGTCAAAGTAGAACATTAGAAGTGTTTGTTATTTGTCTCTTACAACAGTGAGTGGAAAATAGAYGTAAAATGTTATCCAAACAAAACCAAAGCTTGAAATCTCAAAGTAGCGCATAGTCTACATTTAGGCAGCAATATCCACAAACGCAATTCTCATAACTTGTACCTATTCCTCTAAGAATTTTTAAGTGACTTAAAACTTAAGTTTAAATTCATGACTGCTGCCAAATCCCAATGTTCTGTTTCAGCTTGATAACCATTTTGGCTTGATATGTATTACAAGCTAAATTAGCATTAAACTAAGTACTTTTCACATAAATTCCCTAATGAATTTGATCTGGTAGAAAGGAACAAAGCACATGGTATTAACAACAGAACTGAGTTTTACAGAAAATACAGTGACCAACATCTCCCCGGTTCAGAAAAAGAGTTKAAGGAGAAGACTGTATCTCCTCTCAGAGAAACTATTGTCTTTTAGACAGTAGAATCATCTTTTGGGACTTTTAAGAATATGATTATGCCACTTTCTGGCATGACTTCCACAATTCCCTAAGCATCTTCCAGCCCATGTGCAATAATGGCTGAATATATCCCATCCATTCACAGCTTGCTCAAGGCATTTGGATTTTCTGCATACACGAGGTATCTTCGCTTGTCTGAGTAAATGAAACTCCGCCAACCAAAGTCCAGTCACCTCTGAAGCAGTCCTGCRCTTACCTGCATCACGTACTGGAGTTAGTGGCTTCATCACTGAAGCACTGCAGCCCTATAGACTGGAAAGTGTGGTCTTGCTGTTGCTATTAACAAGCCACAGGCTTTGTAGTAACTTGACAGCGCACGTATCAGGACTTGTCAGGCTCATTTGACTTGTCTTGGTCTTTCTGGAACTAGCTGTAACAGAAGTGACATGACATAAAAACACTTCCCAAAATACTAGTTTTATCTTGAGATTAGCTTTGTACTTTTCTATGATGTAATGCTTATTTTTACAATAATTTTTCTTGTATGTCTGTAATAGTAAAAAGCAATAGTTGTTCTGTCTAAAATGAACCACCTATGACCACAGAACAAAAACATCTACAAGTGAAAGTGTAACATGACAGCAGCACCTTGAAAGCACAGACAGAAAATAACAAAGTTTCAGGACTATAAATACAAATCTGTATTGGTTATTGGTCACTAAAGGAATGCAGTCTTAGGAATAGGGTAAGACTGGTTTTAGGATACCATGGAGGACAAAGGACAACATCCATCATATGCAAATCATAACCATATATTGTAAAACTGAATTGTAACAGGCAGTTCTACATCRATGAAGAAAAATGTCTGACAAGCAGAGAAAGTTAGAAAAATGTATAAAAATAAACCCAAGAGCAYAGGGAAAATATCCTCCAGTAATATCATATGAGCACTGATAAAGAACTTAGGACGCTGTCAGGCTCACCATAATAAAGTATTGGAAAAATCAGCATAACAATAGAGAAARGGCAGACATGATCAGGTTGTGTATGTGTTTTTTCAAGGTGGGCTATAATTGGGGAACTTAGACTGTTCTAATCTGTAAAATAGAAT
The DNA here is from genome assembly GCA_003342815.1 of Eudromia elegans. Classification (NCBI taxonomy): domain Eukaryota; kingdom Metazoa; phylum Chordata; class Aves; order Tinamiformes; family Tinamidae; genus Eudromia; species Eudromia elegans. The sequence continues at coordinate 6,912,052 of PTEX01000014.1, read as the reverse complement.
AGATATTGAGCTATGCAGAAGAACCAAGATACTATAATTATATATCTCATCAATTTTACTAATTTTGGCATTATTACTATTTTTTTCATTTTTAAACTAAAACAAACTCTTTATTGTTTTTCATTGAAAATATAAGACTTGGCTGTGTTACACTCATTTTACTCATCTAGGTCATGAATGGGATTTATTGGATGGGTGAAATGAGCAATGGTTTAGACACGTATTGTGGAAAGTCTTTTTTTAATAGTGTGGTGCATCTCTAAATTATCCTCACCTTAGCACCTCTTCTGAGAATTAGGATATGGCAACTAAGAGTTATCATTTATTTAGACTCTTGATGTCAGAGGGAGCGAAGGCCATACAACTTCGTACAAAGTAAATTCTTGACTAGCTTGCAGCAAAAGACCTGTGAGAGACCTGTGCTTTAACAGAGCAGCTTCTTGTACCTGCCTGTCACTGTTAATGATGTGTAATTTATGGAAATAGTAGATAGTAATTCCTAATCAGCAAAGTTGCAGCTAATAATGCTGGAACATATCATATGGGATTGATGTCAGATTTGTGAAAAATGGAATTGACAAGTGAATTTTCTCCTATAGCAGCTGTAAGACTGTTTCAGTAAAGCATTCAGTGTATTCAGTAACACATTTAAGGACTGGTTTAAATCTTGCACAATTTTTAATAATAGAGGCATGTCTAATAATTTTTGTTTGTCAAAACATTAAACAATTGAAAGATTAATTTTTTAATTCTTAATGTGTGAAATAAGATCCCTTTTGAATGAGTTATTAATACCATGTAATTGGAAAGGACAATTCTCTGTTTTTTATTTATGCTTTGCATTTTTATGATGACCTATTCTAATCATGCTGGTTAAAAAAAAAAAGAACACTTGTTATTCCTGTTGCACGGCTTTTCCATGAGGATTGTATGAGTAGTAATTTTTGAACTACAAGAATCACAAGGTAAGGACTCTGCATTTTCACTGATTAAGCTGTATGCAGCTATATGTAATCCGTTTATGAATACAAGGTTATAACCTTTGATATGTATTGTCAACTGCTATTCGATGGTACCAGGTTGTGTGTGCTATTTGTGTGTCACATTTTATGACASATAAATCAAAGCAATATGATGTTTTCACATGAGAAGACAAATTGAGGCATTCTTAGTTTTTCATGGTAAAAAGAAGTCTTACTGAAATTATTTACTCATCAGATTTCCTGTGAGCTCTTGGATGGGACAAATGAAAGCCTAATTAACTGTACTTTAAAAAAAAATAGACTTCTTCCATTAGTTGATCTCTGTTTTTTGCTTTGCTAACACCATATTTAAAATCTACACTGGTTTTGGAGATGCACRTAGTGCATTGACATAGCTTCCTCAGTCTGTTCAATAGGAACTTAATACTTGAATGAGCAAAGCAAAAATGTTTGAGGCTGCAAAGAACATCTGTAAAGCCTTAAAAAAAAATCAAACCTATATTATTAAACATCATTTTTTAAAAAATATGCTTTTATATATATATARGCTAGTATTCTTCTGCAGTTCTTCTGGTGAAAAGAAAGTTATACCCATGAAAGACAATTTATAAGGGGAGAGTAAATGGGTAAGTTTTCACAGCACTGATCAGCAGTACTTTAGATCAAAGGAAACAGAAACATCAAGTACTGGAATGTGTCTAAAATGTTGTCTTCTTCCACAGTTTTAGTAAGAGATTAAATTGTCTGAGATAGATCTACAGTTAGGAAGCTTATTCTGAAGGCAGACATATCAAGTGTACAATAGTAGCAATGTATTAGTACTAGTATTTCACACAACGGCCTAGTGATTGCAACACTCAAAAATAGAAAAKGCAGGTTCATTTCCCATTTGACCAGAAGGTTTGAACTCAAGCATCTCTTGCTTCCTAGGTATGAACCCTGGACACAATACTGACTGGAAAAGAAGGACAGTGATTTCTATGGTAAGGCAAAATGATTTGGTATCCCAGCGTTAGAATTGTGCATCTGTTTTCTATTTCAGCACCTATTCAGGCAATAAAGTTCTTCACTGGTTCCATTATTTAGAGCCTAACGTTGTATGTTCATACAGCATATCCCAGACTTGCTAATTCATGTCTTTTATTCTGATGCAATAGTGACTCCCTGATTTATATCTGAGAGTTTTTTTGCTTTATGTTTTTTTTTTTGGTTTTTTTTTTCCATAGCTGAAGAGGAGGAGGATTATTCTGGTAGGAGATCAGAATGCTTGGGAATAATTTAAGTTCTGAGCTCTGATTTATATTAGATTTTTTGGTAGTGCCCAGCTTCAGAAGGATATTTCTTAATCTTTACTGTTTTTTAATATCTGCCAAAGAGCAAGTAACAGATGCTTCTCCAGTGGACTAAACCATCCATCAGAACTGTAGTGTTGTTGAAGCTGTAACAGAATAGGGATATAAGTGAGGTAAGTTTCCTAAGAGAGATGATATCTTAAATAGATTGATAGCTGGTGAAAAAAATACACAAGGTTTTGGTTTCAGAGTCTGTTCCTTTCTCACAAAGCCAAGGATTTTATTGTCTCTTCTACTGCTGCCATGCACCTCTCATAATTACCATCTTTCTCAACTTGTCTCATTACTTAATTAAACAAAGCTGAAAGTAATTTTACTAACATCCATGGCTTGGAGTTGTYTGATCCTGTTTCAGACCTCTGCCAAGAGTTTATCCCCTTTTTTACCAACTAGGTCATATACTAAGTCGTTTGCTAAATGATACCACTTCTTCCTTAAAAATAAGTGTGACTGCTTTTTARCTAAAGAGGTAGTGATTAGTAAGTGATTACTAGTCACATTGTGAGGAGAAATTTGTAACCTCCTTTGCACTTCCTACCTTAATTGAGACTAAGATATTTTGTGGGCTCCTTCCTTCAATCAGACAGATGACCTATATGCAAAAAAAAAAAAATCATCCAGGCTAGAGATTCTGTTTGTTTTTCTCTTCTCAACAGTAAGTCTTTTAAGCTACAAAACCTCACCTACATTTGATTACACTTATCTAGTTCATGGCCTTACTAATAAGAATGGGATARAAGTGTACACAAGGTAGTGCTGTTTAGTATGCAAAAATCATTATGCTAGCCTTCAATGAGCTTGTTAATATGTAACTTACAGTTATGCAGATGAGGTACTGCACTTTGAGACATTCCTGTTCACTCTTGTGATCTGCAATAGATTTTMATTATAAAAAAAAGATTATCAAATTCGGTTAAAATTATATTAACATRCCAGTATAATTAAATGTGTATGCTATTACTACCAAGGAAAAGATGTGAGAGTTGTTAATGGTATGTGCACAACTCAGAAAGATCATGGCTGTTTTAAGAAGTCTATTCTTTGTTCTAACCTATTTTTTAATTCAATCTTAAAAGAGGATTTAGTGGGCACTGATGTGATGACTTTGAAATACTTTCTAATCCAAACTGCCTGTGTGCAAAGATACTTGTTAATGCTTTTGTGATGTTAGTTACTAGACATTCTCTGCATTAGGCTTCTTAGTCAAAAAATCCTACCCCCTGTGGCAGGCACCTCACATAGGAAGAAGGCGGTTTTTACTTTATTATGCAGTTTACATGATGCAACTATAGGAGGAGCAGGATAATAAGAGTGTATAGAGCAGGGCAAAATCAAAAAATCCCCAGTAAGCACTGAATATTCCAAATTATGAAATATTTACCTCTGTATTTTTCCTGTGATCTAGTCCATTTCCTGAAGTCATTTTTAAAAATTAAATTAATGCAGTATAAAGGAAAAGGCATAGCTGAGCCAGAAATCTTGAAATAAAGTTGCCACATCACTGATCCTTTACAATTATTCCACTTGTGAAACTGAGAGGGCTATTTTCTTCAGAACATGACTTTAAAAATTAACATTAAAAATCTAACTTTTAAGGAGCAAAATAAAGTATTATCTTAGAGGAATATTTTAAAGCATTGGTACTGTTCACCAGAGGAATTTATAGCTGAGATGTAGGGCCAAATGTGGGAATAGAGGGGTACAGCATAACCTCAGCAGCCTAAGTATGACATTTAATAGTTCCAGATGGTACAAATTATGGTCAGACCAGAAATGAGTATCGGGTGTAAATGCAGCGACTGTGGCTTACCTTTACACCAGTGAAAGAATATGATTAGAGAAGCAAGGACCCATAAAGCATCCTGTGAACCTGTGTGCATTGCCTGTGTTACAGTGCAGCAGAGAGGGGCTTCCATGGGGCGATCACTCACCTTGCTGGAATGTGAGCAGCACCAAGCAGCCAGGGGAGCCTTCTCACAGCCACCAGCACTGACCTTGCTGAGCAGCACAGGGCTTTCATTCAGTGACAGGAGAAGAAATGAGCCCCAGAACTGGTTAGAACCATAGACTCAAGGAAGACCCTAAGATTGCAAACATTTTAAACTGTTTTACCTTAAAAAGCTATTTCAAATGCAGGTATTGCATGAGTAGTAGTTGTATACTCAGAACACCAAAGCTATCCATAAGGGATTACTTAMTTTTCTAGTGAGATCAAATAGATTAAGCCACTTTAAATTTATTTAGTGAAGCTATTTCATGGGATGTCTGAAAGCTATTTTAGAAACACCACACTTATTCACAAAATCTGTTAGTTTGTAAATTTCTAACCCAGCTCTTTGGTGAGTAAATTTCTTGAAGGACTGTGGAAGGATTATTCTATTGTGGGGGGGGGAAAAAAAGAAAAAAAGAAAAAAAAGATACCCTTCATATTATAGGCCTGGAAAYATCTTTGTTGCTATCTTTTTATGTTGCTTGAAGAAGCACCGTAAATACCTGATTCAAACCTGAAGACCACCGTAAAGAGGTCAAAATGTCTTTTACATTGTGAGCTTAGCTGAGAAACCATCTGTGAGGAGACAGTGTAGATGAGACTGGGATTACTAAGCAACTGTCCTAGCAGGCAAACTGAGGAGGGTTTGAAAATACTGCAAGGCAGAACAGTTTTGTAGCTAAGTGTTCCCTCTGAAAAACAAACGAACAAACAAACACAAACCCAGTAGCTCTATTAATTTAGAGATTACAGTTCAGCATTCTTTGGAAAGAAAATGAAATTGTGTTGCAAATAAGTTTGCATGTTTTTTCTTTATACAGTCCCAAGGTCCAAAAATCCCAAAACACTATGTGTCTAAAACTTCCCATAATTAACTGTACAAGCAACAACTTACTTGAACATTTTAGAAAAATACTAAATTAAAATATTAGCAAAACCAGAACATTTTGCGTCAGTGTAACATTTAAGAGCTTGGAAATTAGTCAGACTGTTAAAATTATTCCAAATATTTCTCTGTTAAGTAGTTAACTACTCTTGCAATTAAATATTTATTTAGATAATGATGCACAAGTTGTCAGTTCTATAGTGGCCTAATGATTCTGACATTCTTAATCACTACTAGGAGAAAACGTCAGGCCTGTGCAGGTCTAGAGCCATCTTCTTGTTCTTCGCCTCTGTAGATGCATATCTTGCCTTGGGCATCCTGCTTGTTGCACATTTCATCCTGTTGTTGCTCTTTAAGGCTTGGCTCTCTGTCTCCAGAAAGCATATCTGCTTGCATCTAAGTTTATCTGTGTGGTATGGCAGGGCATTGTACAAGATCCTGATCTGCTCAGCCGGAGTACCAAGAACAAATTGAAGTGCAGCATGATTCCCTTGTGGTCCCTGGTAGGTTATTTTGGAAAGCAGAACATTTGGCTTGACTGATGGTTTTTAGGGTTTCACCTTATTAGACCTGCATATGATTTCCCTAGTCTTTTCACTTTGATCCCTGTCCAAAATCACCTTGTGCAAGGACTGTGGTTTTCCCTAATTATATCTTTCCATATTTTGGAATATCATAGGGTTTTTTTTCTAACTCAGACAACCTCTTTTCTCTTAAAAAAAAAGTTACATAATATATACACATACATATATATTTATATATATATATAGCTTTTATGTGTACAAATATATATAATCTTATACACACATATATATCTTTGAACTCTGTTCAGTCAACCAGTGTTGCCTTTGCTATTTCAGTCTTCTTGTACTCCCAGAATTAGTGCTCTCTCAGTAGCTTTGTAGAAAKGGTTTAACTGCTGTTTTACATGCAAGGTTGCAAGTTCACACGTTTTCTAATCTACCACTGGAAACTACTGTGCTCTCCGACAGCAGAAGTGCTTGTCACTGACCTGTGACAGTCTTTAGACTGACAGATGTTGCTTTACAGGAAAAACAAAACAAAACAAGCAAGCACTTTTTTTACAGTAGCTACTGGATTTGCTGGAGAAGTAACTGGATGAAGCTAAAGCGCCTGTGCATCCAAGAGATTAGCTCAGGCTGTTTATTTCAATGGATTTTTTTAACCTTTTTTTTTTGTTGTTGTTGTACTTTTCTATATTATCATGAATGAATTAATATCAGCAACACCTAGTGGCATATAATTTGCCAACTGGATAAATGATTTTTCTTTTATTATCTAAGGAAAGCTCAGAATTCATTGTTATAGGGAAAAATGATGTGGGTGGTGTGTATGCACTGTATAAGAACATACACTTTAGAAGAATAAAACTCTACCATTAACCCTCCTCCCTCCAAAAAAATAAGAGAGTGACTTGTTTTCTGTAAGAAATGCCTTCTAACATTCCACTTACACAGGAAAGTTTTAAAGCAATYCCTGTTTTTCTTTGCATGACATGCATGAGAGATGGAGAACTTTATGTTCTCGGGAGTGCTAGGACCTGAGCTGTCTGGAGGGAATCTGRTACTTTCATGGGAGCAGAAGGAAGCAGTAAGGACGTCCCACAGGTTGGGAATGCAGGAAGAAGTGGACTATCTAAAATGAAGTTCTTCCTTCTGCACTGCCCCTTGCAGTCACAATCTAGTTCTCTTGAAGTAGCATATTTATTCACCACTTCTAAGCAATGTTTAAGCCCTGCTGTGCATTTATAAAGCATTTATTTCTAATTCCTTCTGTAACAATCAGTGAGTCTCACATTTCAGTCTGACGCAGATGCCTAAATTTTCAGATTTGATTCAAAGAACTGGAATATGAGGGTTGCATATGATGGTTCACTACACCGCCTTATAGGATGTGGTTTCCAGGTCATGGGCTTTGTAGTCACATGGCTGTGAAACCTCCTTCCCATTGACCCTGTATTTAATATGGCACACACAGGACTGAGGAATTAAGCCTAGAAGGGCCATTGCAAACCAGGCACAAGTCAGTGGCTGTAGCAGTGGTAAATGAACTAGATAAGGAAAGAGGAAAATATTGGCTTAACTAATGGAATTTGAGGTGACACATGGATGAGAGTTGAGGAAATTACCAGTACAGTAATTAAAAGAGACCAAGAGCAAGCTAAATYACGAGAACATAATTTTAATTCAATTACTAATGAACAAAATATTTCCTAAGACAGCAATTGAGACCAGGTTGGAGATAGGAGAACAGCAGTGCTCAAATTTATATTCAGAAGATATTTTTGTTGACTAATATTTTGAGGATGAGACTGTACTCATAAATATAGAACAGATAATTTTTTTTTTTTCAGTATGTGCTTTAGGGTTGATGAATTGGCCACAATTAATACTCACACACACTGTAATAAAATGTTCATGAAGTTCATTATTTGCCATTCCTATCAACTAATTAAAAACATCTTCAGGGTAAGATGTATAATAATTGGGTTGGAGATAAAGATGGAATGGATATAAACACATTTCTTTCCCTTGAATATAACAGTGGCTGTTGACTCATGGCACATTAATTCGTGCTACAGAAAATAACAGTAAAAGTATAATAAAGGCATTATATCATAATATGAACTGTGGGTATATTATGTGCTGTGGTTGTGGGCTTTGTTTTCATGTTGGGATATAATGAATGTGCTGAATTATACTACTACTGTGAAGTGCATGTGGACCTACCCAGTTTTGTTGGCTAGTGATACTGAAGCTATATTCTGCTTTCAGAGAGCTTGTTGCCTGTATGTTACCTTTCCCATTTGTGCAGTGAGGTTATGAAAACAGAGGAGATATTTCTTATCCCTAGAGCTTCTCTTAACCATGTCATTCTGAGCTCCTTTTTATGGWGACCCTTGGCAAACAAAATGACATTTCTGAGGACAAACTTCCCAGTCACCCCTATGGTAAATAGAGAGAAATGAACAAGAGAGAACAGGGGTAAAAAACAAACAAACAAACAAACAAAACACCTGCAATGTGAAGGACTCACYGTGCATGTTGGCACATCATACAACTGTACTGTGAGGCAAAATATTCACTTGTATTCTTCTTGCTGAAATAAAGCTCCCATGGTGGCTTTAGGAGCTGCATCTAAGTAAGGAATTAAAATTCAGTCTCTCTCAAGTTATGCCAGTCTTTGTGTATCTTTGTTTGAAGTGCGCAGAGAGCTCTGAAAAYTGATTTTCTATTGAGTTCCTGATGAATATTCTAGAGTGAGGTATAAAAGCTTAAGAAAATTTCACCTTACTTGCAATGTGTAAAACTACTTAAATGGAATAGCTATATAAAAATATATAATGCTATACAGTAATGTCCATTCTTCTCATTGTTCATGTGAAAAAAAGTACTTTAATAAGATCATGAATATGATCTTTGTAGAAAACTAGAATCATCCTTTAAACTGGCTCATAAAAATATGTTGGTTTCTACAGATGAGCAGCACATATAGTTCCAAATAGCATAGCTATTGCACAGAATAAGAACTAATGATTACGTAGACGCAGACTTGCATTTGCACGGGGTACTACTATGACAAATGTAGTGTGGTTGATACCAGTAAAATGTTTATTTTCTGCAAAAGTACAAAAAGAGAAAAAATAACTCAAATTTATGTAACAAAAGCAAAATGCATGGTTATATAGAATTATGATTGAAAAAGCTTGTAATTGTCTTGCTAATTTATCAGAAAGACATGACCTGTTAGGATACTCGTTAATGATTATGGTTAGTGGGGATATGTAAYGTTAATATGTAATAATAATTGAAAATAAATATTGAAATAAGTTTTTAAAAAGTGATCTGATAAGAAACAAGAACAAAGTGACTTTCCATAATAATTTTAGAAAGTCCTGTAAGAAACAAGCTTAATAGTAGCAAGTATTAGTATAGCTATTCTTTATTTGATAATTAACTGTGAGGTTACAGGCAACAATGCTAAAATTATCACCTCCTTCTGCAAGGTTGTAGAGGAGTTCTGGCTTCATGCAGACCTTCCTCTCTCCCCTGTGTTAGGCAAGTATGTTTTAAAAAGACCTCTGGTGACTTGATAGAAGAAACCATCTTACATTTTTGTTCTATTTTTGATCAGASTACTGGAGAAATGGTGGGTGGATCAGTAAAGAACAGGAATTATATGCAAGATGCATAGGAATTGGGGGATAACTAAACCTAATCCACCCATCCAAAATCAAGAGTGATGTCCTATCCACTGTGTGTTTTAGTTGACTGGAATATCACTGTGCATATTGCCTCTACTAACAAAAAGGGGTGGGCGGCAGATGGTATTAATTTCTGAGGACAATAAGTAATCCAGTTTGTAAATGCAAAAATGGAGGAAATCCGAAAGACTTCTTGAACAGACTAAAATGTATGTGTTTTGATGAAGCTGAACACAGGTAGGAAGAATTCGGAAAGTAATACCTTGATTCTACTTTTTAATAGTACAAGAAGAGCTTTTACCTGAACTAGTCCACCAGGTACAAAAAAAGAATATGAGTATAGAAAGCATTGTAAGGCCAAAAATCCTTCTGGAAAGATTACCATATTGCTGAAAAGACTATAAGAAAATAAAGGATAAAAAGGGAAAGGAATCAGACCTCAAAGGTAAAGTCTATAAGCTTCAGTTCTTAGATTTTTAAAGCCAAAAAGTAATGAATTATCTTCAAACAGTGGGGGGAAAGGCTTTACACAAGTTAAAAGATTTCAAGGAGAAGGAGATGTATTAGCATACAGGGAGGATATCAACTTTACATCAGCTTAACATTAAACAAATAGCGAGGGAGCAGGAATTAATGTGATTGAATACTGAGGGTCTCTCTTGAATACTGGATGAGTGACACAATGCGAACCATTAGAAAAGGTGCATTTATTAAGTTTCCACAAAAAAATACTGGAGAGAGTGAAGCTGTTTGCTAGCAGGGAAATTAATACTTTTGGAATTACATTAATTGTTGCTGATGACTACAGTAAACTCATAGTATGAGATAATGCTTCTGGTCATGTAAGGAATTGACATTGTTAAATATTCTGTCCAACTTTTGGAAAAAAAAATTAAAATGCAGTAATTTTGCTTCAGATTATCCCACATAAAGGACTGTAGGATAAATCCTGATAAAATGATGCTACTGTAATAAGAACGTAGGTCTGCATATGGCAGGGTTCTTAATATTTTTGTTTTTTAACAATACAAAACATTTATATTGTAAAGGGCTTGTGCATCTTTTAAAGAACTGGTAAAAGATCTTTCTTTTACACATCCAGTCCCTGAGGAAAAGCCAGATGCTTGTAGGACCAGCTCCCTATTCAGCAAACGGGAGAAACATAACTTAATCTTTCTGAGTTTTCTGCTTTTCAGAACAAGCAGTAGATGAATGTGAAATTATTAAAAAAAAAAAAAAAAAGAGATTATACAACTAAGAATTAGTACTTGTCATTTAGGTATCTGAGTTGGGAAAATATCTTCACCTAGTTGGATGTCAAATTTTAGGAATGTCTTCTGACCATTCTATAAAAATTCAGAATATGTTGCACTCTTTGAAAGTTTTCGTGAAACTGTTCTGCCCTGAAAGTACTCAACCTTGAAAAGTTCCCAGTTTGCTTTTCTTCTCAGCCCCATGAAATCAAATCCACATCCTCCAACTCCCAAAAGACCAATTACTTGATTTTCTGGTCTTCTAGTAGGATTGTCTTCCCTCATGTTGGTCAAACTTTAGTTAGAACCTATAGAAAATATTGTTCTCAGCTAGCCCCAGCTAACTACTCTGCAGCCTACCAGCTAACAGCTTCAGAGGTYCTGGAGTTTACTCCAAGCTTTTATCATCACTTCTGTAATTTTTAATCATTGTTTTTTTTTWAAAAAAAAGATATTTTATAGAGCACGTTAAAGCATCTGTTAAAGCATGTTAGAGCATCTGTTAAACAAACTGGTATGGACAAACTTAGAGAACTCAAGCTCTTCTGCAGATCAGAATTAGSAACAGCAAACCTCCACTGTTTACCTAATACGAAGTTTCTAATACTGGCTTACACCTTTATGCAGCAACAATGTTATACTTAAGGTATTCAATGGCCAAACATGATCATTCCACAGTATGGGAGGCAACACAAAAACAGGAGTTGTTTTTCTGAACTGCCACCATCCACATATGTGTTTAAAATTATTGGCAAGGTCAGAGGCTGCTGTGATAAACTCTGAGCTTTTTAAATTCTGCCCATGTACTGCCTACAAAAATCTGCCTCTAAAAGGTTGACCAGGCAAACAATATCACTTAATCTACTATCTTTCCATACAAAAGAATGACCAAGAGATTTTCATTATGTAGTACACATAATGACAACTGTTTTCAYTGATGAGAAATTTCACCTTTTACTCCCTTTAACCTTTCCTGCTTTTATTTCCTATCTTTAATGACTTGTCTCATGGGACTTCCCTGAAACATTGAAAAGAGCAAGTAAGAGTCCTGCATGGCTGGTTCAGCTTGCCACCTGCTAGGTCAGGAATAAATAAAAGAAATCCACCCACCTGTCTTGTTTGATGAGCTACTTGATTGAACTGAAGGTAATGAACATCCGTGAGAAAGGACAGAACATGTGGAGGAGGACATAAAAGAGGTTCCTCCGTGCAATGTTTTTTACAAGAACATTAATGAAAACAACATATCCACTGTTTAACTAAAACCAAGTATAATTTAGATAGCAGAAAACAGCTAGGTTTTTTTTTTTGCATTTTTTTTTTTCAAATTTATCCATAAGACTGTACATATGGAGAATAAAACCTGCTTCCTTCCATATAATTCTACTTACTTTTTCTTATAGAAGCTATTTTAGTTATTGAATTGAGCAAATATGTAATTTTTATGTGCTTTTCATGTAAAAAAATGTTAAAATATTAGTGTTTTCAAATAGCCTTCCTAAGCTGCCAATATCCTCTAAAATGTTATTGGAAATACACTAACATGCTATTGAAGTATAAAACTGTACGTAGGAAAAAATGGGAAATATTTCTTGAAAGGGGAATTTAGTAAAAGTTAAGGTTTGAAAATGCTAATTTCTACTATTCTTAAGGAATGATACATGAGATCTATAATTCTTCTTTTATACATACTTATAATACAGGATCTGCTTTCTTTCCCTTTTTAGAATATTTTGAGTTTCAGTTCATGAAACCATAGAATAATACAGGGCTGAAGGACTTGCAGAAGTCATCTAGTCCAAACCCCATCCTCAAAGCAGGACTAAGCAGATCCTGTTGCTCAGGGCCATGTCTATTTGAGTCTCACAGTCCTCCACACATGGAGATTCCACATGTCTGGAACCTCTCACAGTATTTGACTGCCYGCATATTAAAAATAAAAACTCACTGGAAGTTTGTATGTTCCAGCTCTATTCCATTGGCCCTCCGTCCAACACCGTGCACTTCTAGATGAGTCCCACAGTCTGAGGCTCTGTGTTTTCTATATCCTTTGATTCAGACAAATTTACTTTTGGTCAATTCAGATCAGTTAAAAAAAAAGAAGCCTAGCATCTAAATGAAAAATTGCAACTTGGAAAAAGAACAAGTTTGACATGACAATGCTGAGTTTATTATGTCTGCATCTTGGAATCACAGAGTGCATCAGTGTCTATGAATCATTCAAAAGGCATCCAGAACTTACAGACAGTATGGTAACGCAATCCCTGCTCTAACAAAGCACAATCAAACTTAAAGCTGTGACCCAGATGCAACTAATGCAGTCTGAAAAACTATGGACAATGCTGCTTGGGGTAGGCTGAAAAGCACGTGTAGGTTACCATGCTGTTGGCCCAGAGGTGAGGACCTGGCATCTGCACTGCAGAGCACTCGCACTATGAGGAAGGGTGGGCAAGTACCTGCGGCAGGAGCAGTTACTGTGCGTCTCCTGGATGAGAACAGCTCCTGCGTTTGGAGAAGCCTACGTTGCCTCACAAATGGCTAGATGACAGTCTGCTAACTAAAGTGTTCTCTGAAAACCAAACTTGGCATTTCAGACTAATGGAACCTATTAGACAAGCTTATAACAGAGTGATCACGGTGTCTGAAGCCTTCCTTGACTAAAAAATATCCCTGCTGCCACCATGTGCTGTCACATAGTCCTAGAGAACTGGTAGATATCAACTGATCCCTGCAGAAGCTTGTTCTCTGGGAATGCAGGAAGCATAATTGGGAAGACAGCGGATTGYGGTCATAACTTTGGGTGGAGGTATCTCAGAATTTGGAGATTTTTCTGCCCTGYGAAGTCCAGTCCTGAGAGCAGGGGGGTTTGCTCCAGCCTGTGAGCAAGGGCTGAGGATGGTTGAGGCCTATGTCTGACTGAATAGCACTGTAGAGAGTGGTGAAGGGGTCACCATTCTGGGAATTCACAGCAGCTCTTTGGCTCTCCAGCCTTTTTTATAGTATTGGGATGAGACAGGTGGCTGCTTTGGCAACCAGCATCTTCAGTGACAAGAACCGAACAGTGACAGACCAGAGCTGTCATTCACTATGACAATTTCCACTGCTTTTCAAATCCACAGAAATCTGACTGAAAGGACTCATTAAGCTGTTTATTTTAAGATCTATAAATSAATTCCATTTCTGTGTTGGAACAACTACAAAATAATGCTAATTTACAAGTGGCAATGGTAAAGATCGTAATGGTGATCACTGTGTATTGAGTTGCATTGCTTGAGCACATGTTAATATCTATGAGGATTAAATATGAAGACTGAAGAGAAAGTATCCAATTTAATGATTCTGCAAGAAAATAATCATTAAGTAGAACAAGACTAAAATAGACAAGAGGTTTGGTATTTTTAGTTTTTACAAAAATAACTTAAATATCTTTAGTACTAGGAAAAAAATTACAAATATATGATGAACAAAATGTGAAATGCTGCTATGAATGCTGTAAATTGGGCATTCTTAGTACAACTAATTTAATGAAACTTGGTGAGACAGAAGTTAGACAGAGTCTTACTACTTTTCTTTGTGATATAGTTAAATTATAAATATTTTCTTCTGCAAGAAACGGTTTAAATGCAAATTAGATGTTTTCAGTTATTATTAATATTTATGTAAAAAATGTAGCTGTAACATGTAGAATGTTAGATCTTTTTCTTAGCCATTTCAAATCTATATAAGATTTCCAAAGCCAGCTAACACAAGATCTGTACAATGGTTCTTATTAATTTCACTGAAGTATGGTCTAAAAATATATTTTTAAAAAATCACATTAAACTCTTACTCATCAAGGGGAAAATGCATACTTGAATGCCTCACCTTCATTTTTACGTTCAGTCAAACAACCTGCAATTGTCACTGTCTCCACATTTCTAACACTTGCAGTATCACATCAGAGCCCAGAATATGAAATCTGGAATTCAAACAYAGTATATAAGTTGTTTAGCAGTAGCAAGGCAAAAGGGTCAGTAAGTCATGGGCACATTTCAATACCAGATGACTTGAAGAATTTCCTCTTAAACCTATATCACTTTTGAAATTTATACGAAAATTGTTTTCTTTATCTCTTTTTAAAGTGSTAAAAGGAATGATGAAATACTTCTCACTACCTAACAAGCTTTTGCACTCCCTTATAACCTTTTTGACTACTGCAGTTTCAGGCTTTCTTATTCCCAGTTCTGACAGAAATTGCTTGGTAGTTCTTAACTCTTTCCAGTAATACCTCTCTGAAACAGAACCTTAAGAGACTATATATACTATGAAATTTATTGAAAGCATGTTATCAATTTCTCAATCTGAATATGTCTTTGTAGAAATCTGTTTTCTCACAGAATATTTGTATTTGTTTTTTCTTTTTCCTTATGACTATTTTTTGCCAAAACAGATTTTTTTTTTTTCCCCAGGAGGATTTGCTTTTTGTTCCATTTTATCCTCATCATAGCTCAGATAGATACTCTTATGTTCTCTAATCAGTGAAATGGTCTATTCTACTGTTAGACTACTGAGGCTATTCAAAATTATTCCTTGTAGCATATTGCAGACCACTACTTTCCCTAAGATTAAACCCCTTAATTTTAAAGACTTTACTAGTACATAGTACAGGTCACATATTTTTTTTTTCTTTTCATTTTTCAAAATTTTTTAAAAAATTGGTGAGATGTGCAAATTCTCATGTATAATAGTTGAACCAACAGCAAGTGGAACGCTGGATGCAGCACTGGAGTCTTTTATACTCTGAACAGGCATTTGGACTCCACCGAGCAACTCCTGATGTATAAGTTTTTACCTCTCTATCAGTACTCGGAGCTATGGCTACATGCCCAAGTTACAGTGTACTGAACAGATTAACAACAAACCCCTTGAAAGAGTTGTTCACAAGTACAAATGACAGACCATTTGTCACAGATGTCATCCATAAACTGTCACTTAYTGTGGATTAAATACCTGAAATAGTTAATGCCGATCTGACAATTTATATTGAATAACTTTAGGGTGCACTATTGAAAATGCATGGTATTGAATAACACTGAAGTCAGTAGAACATACAAGTATTACCAAAGCATCCAAAGTCTTTTTTGATAAAAACACAGAATTATCAGTGAAATGTAAATATATAGGTATTCAAGAGAGTTTTTACATTAAAAAAAAAAAAGTTCCTTAAGTTACAAACCAAGCAATGAAAAGATCTTTTTTTGACTTTTTTTAAGAGCTTAAAAAAAAAAAAACCACACTTCCAGAAATACTCTTTCAAACTCAAAAACTGSCCAAAACCTACATGTTCAACAAAGTTTCCTCTTATAGTAAAACAAAGCTTCCTGACACAGACTCTGCCAGAACAAAAGACTGTTTAATCTCTGCTGGTTTCTCAAGGGAAGAGAGAGTTGCAACGGGGATTTTGCTCAAGCTGGTTTTTGAAGAAGCTTTAGCTTAACACACACACTTTTATAGAAGGAAAGAGACATAGTTCATTCAGGTCTAATCCAACTGCAATACAGATGACAGTAAGAAAGTTGGCTAAGTAGGGAGCTGGCGTACTGAAATATGTCTGATAAAACGGGCAACACAARTCAGCTCTTTTGTCAAGTTGTCACTGTCTGCAAGGTGASCATAACAGCACAGGAGTGGCTGTATTTGGGTCCAAGGTCCAGCTAGGGCAGGACACTGCCTCCGGCACTGCCGGAAGCAGATGCCCCAGAAGGGTAAAAGAYAATAAGCCTTTCTTTTTCCCTTGGTAAGCAGTGGAAGTTTTGCTTCCACGCGGGAATCTAATGCTGAAATACTACTTTGTCCTATCATTTGCATTAGGTACTGTGCCATAAGGTTCATAAATGTCTTTATTAACAGTAAAATACTTACTTTGCAAAAACTTTTTATGTGCCAAAAAACTTTTATTTGTTTTAATTTTCTATGTATTATGTACAATAAATCTTTCGTGAATTCTCCCTTTCTACATTGCCTAATCTCTGACACATAGATCTGCCTGTTAACCAATTTTATTTTCATCCTTGGTTTCTCTTCTGACTTTTAATATCCTGTTAAAGGAGCTTAAAATCCAAGAAAATCCTCCCTGACTTTTTCTGTCACAAATAAAAACTCTTAATTGTATTTTTGCTTTTGAAGAAAATTAATCCACTCCTTGTCTGGATTCTATCATTAATTCACGTGCTTTTAGCCTCACCATATTTTAGTTTCTCAAAGTTAGCTTTTCTAAAACACCAGGTGTTTGTTATTGACTATTAAATTTATTATTTTTGCAATTTAGTTGGACCTATGTCTATGATTGCCTGATCCAAACCTGTTTTCTATTGTCTGTGTACTTTTATTCTTTTACTATAGTTTCATTATTTGTTAAAACTAGGTATAAAGTATCCATTCACCAGGTTAATCTCTTATTTTAGATAAGCAGTATCTGTCACRCCCTAGGATATCTCAAAATGTATCTCAGAAACATTTTCAATTAATGTCTACTAAAGAAAATGTGGAATGAATAAATAGGAGAAGTATGTGATAAATTACAACATAACTAGAACTTACAGTTCTGGTAAGATGTTGAAATACACAAGGAAGTGAAAAAAAAATGGAAGAGTGATAGAAAGACAGAAAAAAAAAAAAAAACACTTTACTAAGACACATAAAAGAACTTAAGCTACTTAACTTATCCAAAGGGACGTTGAAAAGTATCTTGATTGCTGYRCTTAAGAAGAAGAAACACCTATAGAGGAAATGCTAATTCCTCCCCAAAGCCCATYTCCAGGTATGCAGAGAAATGCATAACAAGAATCCCTGGCCAGATTAGGTGTTAATCACTGAGGCGAACTGGTAAAAAGCCACACCTGAAGGACATACTGTTCTGAAAGCATTTTGGAAGGTTTACTTCAGCAAAAGGACAATGTCCAGGAAATGTAACATCTTGATATGCTGGAGGTCAGGTTAGATGATCTAATGGTCCCTTCTGACCTTATGTTCTAAATAACCTATGAAACACTTTTCCTTCCCTGAAACTCCTTGGTGCATTAAAAGTTTAAGCTCAAATTTTCTCACAAATATTTTAAAAATATAGCACTTCAAACACTAGCTTTCTACTGGGAACAGCAAGAGAAAAACATGGTTAAAAATAATCTTGCCAGAAGTCTACAGGCTGAAGGTTCCTTTTGGAAATGATGGACCATCTCCACCCTAATTCACAGAGCACAGCCTTTTTTTTTTTTAAAAAAAAAAATATGCCCCCCCCAAAAAAAAAAACAAAAAACAAAAAAACAAAACAAACCTAAATAAGCAGATCCCCTACAGTTGGCTGGCACTGGTCTCTTTTAGTGACATTGCAAATCTTCAGCCTTTTTCAGGATCAGGTCCTTACATTTTATGTTCATATTTTTGGAAATATCTCTGTAAGTCTAATTAGTCTTTAACTTGAAAATGACAGCAGGGATGCTACTCCATCTAAAAAATAGAAAACAAGCTTACATCTGTTTTGCTTTCCAAACTCACTGTGCTTTATGCTTAACAGCAATAAAATAAATGATGAATTTCATGCCTAAAAAAAAAAAAARGTAGTTTCAGAGTATATTAGAAATGCGGTATTTTCACCTTCCCAGAAYATAATTTTTTTTTAGTAAAATAAATTTAAGTGAAATGAGATTAATCCCCACAGAACATTTTTCCAGTGCTATTGTCATAAACTGTATCTGCATGCAGTTTTCTTACCTTTTAGATTTTAGGCATAGTCCCTATTTTGCTTCAACATTTGTCCATATGGGCACAATGGGAGGCACATTGACTCAAACAAGATATTCTGCGGTAGTACAGAGTAAGAAGAGAGATGATTTTTAAATGAAAGTTTGTCACAAAAATCCTCATGAATAAATTCATAAAGTCAATATTCACATAGATTCTCTGACCTTCAAAAAAAAAATCTGAATACTGTAGATTAAAAATTCAATGGGCACTTGTGGAAGGAATTTAATTGTGATTCCAAACTTGTGGGGGCATATAAGAGAAATAGAAACAATGGATGGAAAAATCTCTACGAACTGGAAGCAGATAAATACACATGCATCATTTGACAGTGGATAGCTGATCTGAATGTGTAAGGGAGATAATGAAACCTGCTGCCATTCCATCAGAAAATAGGTATAAAAAAAAAAAAAAAAAAGAGCATGATCTCAAGGGAATAATAAGCAGATAGCTTTGGCTTTGCACTTTTTGACAAATAAGGGCCCATATTTGCACATTCAGGAAAACTGGTTAACAAAATTACACCTGAGCCTTTATTAATCTGCCTGTATGGAGTATATATGTATACATATGTTTACTCTGTATTATTTTCGATCCAGTAATGATTGCACTGATTTCAACAGAAATGTCACTTCATGAAGCATCACACTTCATGGGATGCACCAGCCTCATGGAGGCTGCTCATACACATGGAAGAGCTGCCCAGGGGGCAAGCACAGCGGCCAGAGCATCCCAGAGGGGGGGAGGCAGCGGCATAAAACCTGCCGGGCTTGGGCTAGCTGATCTCTAGAGGTGCCTTCCAGCCTCAGCCGTTCTGTGATTCTGTGCGACCYTGCTTCATGTGCCTGCTAGCGAGACACTGCTCACAGGTCGGCCAGGATCGGGAGGCTTCACGTCGCTGTACCTCTCTCCTCTAGCTTTTCCTCAGCTTTTGGAAAACTTTTTGTGTGTAGATTCCCTCGCGGCCCAAGTTTTGTCCTTTGTTAAGAGAGCTGTGCTGTGGGCATTGAGAAAAGGCTGGGACTTTGGGGGAGAAATCTGCAAAAAGCATTTTGTTGGTTTGGGGAGCTCTTTAGCACCCTCCCCAGGTGGCTGTGGGGACGGGCGGGTGGGAGGATATCTTCAAGGCTTGGGTTGCGCCCTGTCTTTCACACAGTGGTGAACTAAGAGGTCAGAGTTGCCCGAGCAAGCACAGAGCAGGAGGGGGAAGCACTTCAGACGTTTGGCTCCACACGGATGCACAGAGTTTCATCCACAGGTATTTTTATTTTCTCTTTTTAATGTCACCCAGTAAATTTTGTGACAGCTTTGAAAGGAGTTTTAGTGAAATACTTGCATACTAGAAAATACTTAGTGTTAATAGTCATAACACGGCATGTTTTAAATGTTATGATGTTTAAAATGTGCCATAAGAATCCAATCATTATGAAGATATCTCATATGTTGTGTGTCTTACCCTCTAGGAAAGCAGAAAGAAAGCAGAATTAGGAAATTAGTTAGAAGGCTCCTCCTTTCGAAGTTCCACGTATTTTTAATACTTTAAAATGTTGTGCATCTCTGTTCTGCCAATTCCATCAGTATGTGCTTCCTCCACTGGAGGACAGCCATGCCTCTGCCTTACGRTGACTCTTGCAGCTTAATAAATTATGCTAGGCATGCCTGCCTTTTAGAAATGGAGATGGCCTAACCTGCATTTTAAATCTAACTCGCAGTTGATAATAGGAGTCTGTAACTAGTGTGGGTGACAGTATTTCCTGTCTGACAGTTTTTATATATCTTCCAAAGTTTAGATCATAAGAACTACCATGCTGGCTAAGACTAAAGCAGCACTATCTCCGTTCCTTGACTCTGTCAGTTGGGCATTAATAGATTCCCAGCTGTCACTGTTTCCAAAAGAGTTCAACTTTTTGAAAAAGCAAATTTGGAATAACAGTGAGGAGAGAATATATACTTTTAGCATTTTTGCTCATATAGTTAAATCTATGACTATGTAGTATGAAATATATAAACAGCTTTGCAGAACATCTTGTGTTCATGAATGAGGCGCCCAAATGTTGTAAAATTGGATTGTCATTAATTAGATGCTAAAAAGATGCTACATTTTTATTTTAACTTCCAGATTGYCCTTTTCTATTCACAGGTACTTAAACAAATTGCCTGAAACAATCAAGACTAAATTTTAGGTTATAAAGTAAAAATATATCTGTGGAGTTTTGTGGGGAATTTGCCCTTAGTAATACAATAAATATTGCACAAAGTGTCAAGAATGTATATGCCACTCTTCCTTTTGTATGAAAATACAAAGTTGTGTACATTCAAAAACTTGTGCAGCATAAATTGCAGAAATTTAGATGATTGGCCTATTTTATTATTAGATCACGTCCAAAGAAAACAAGTATTCTAGATAATGAGTTTATATTGAAATCCGTTGGTCTTTGTTTCAGAACTATTACCTGATGCATGACGAGATTCTAGTTTGGAGTATGTGGTAGGTATATTTTTTATTATACTTATATCATCTCTTTTTAAAATGATTCAGGTGATGCTTCCTGATATGCTTTTGTTCTGCTGCTCTTGTCTTTGTGCAGCTGCTGACTCAAAGATGCAAAAGATTTGACCAGTCTTCACCAGGTACTAAATACTCAGGTTCAATAGTTTTTGTACAGATTGCCTGGGGGGAAAACTGCTACCTACCGGACACAGAAGGTAGTGCTAAAAATAGCTGCCTGCAATACTGCTGCTTTATTTAGAGTGCCACTGGGAGCTGGGGGTACCCATGAAGCTTGCAGAAAGCTGGAGTTAAAGTGGAAGGCAGAGAGAGATTTRCAAAGAAGCAGGTCATGGGCATGCATATCCTGCAATAGTTCTTTGGTACATTGGTGGAATAGCTGGGTCTAGGAAGATGATCCAGATCCCTGCACCCAGATGACTGCTCTGGGAGAACATTTTCATCTAGGACCAGCCAGAGGCTAATAGGGCTGCAGAGTGAGAGTACCCAAAGGAGGAGGAAGACTGTAGATAAGTCAGACCTTTATGACTCTTTCTTGCCATAATAAGAATTTTCCATGGTGAGTCTTTAGAGTTTTGCCATCTTAGTTTCCCCCGAAGTGCAGTCACCTGCAGATTTTAAACTTGGACAGCTAAGAGCTGTAGAGTGGAAATCCCATAAGAGTTAAATCATTCCCATGAAGGGATGATGATCATTATGAGCCATGAAGGTATCGGGATCCTATGAGATTCTGATGTGCTGTTGTACAAGGATAAGTAAGACAGTTTTAGTACCTAGAAGAGAGACTTTCTCTCTTACTTGCCAGATGGGAACTGAAGGTCTGAGTGTGTCATGAATTATGCTGAAACATGGAAAAAGTYTCAAAAAAGAGACAGGCTCAGGCATGAGGTGCCATAAGGTAGCAAGCTATCTAATTTGGATACAGCAAATATACACTGATGAAAACTTAAAATGTTATTAATTCCACTTGTACTGAAGAACCATTAGATTGAGYTTAAAAATAAAAATTACTTTTTCTTTAAAATTTCTGTCAAAAACAAGTGTCCATTTTTGCTAATTTTGAGTATTAGTACTGAAGCTGTCCTCATCAAACTGGCATTTGTTAAAGGATACTTTGATTGCAAAGAAACTTAAGACAATTCCTGTTTAAAAATGTTCCCATTTTAAAATGTAAGGCACAGCTAAGTCTCTCGCCTTCTGCAATAAAGAAATAAGACAATTAATCCATCATCTATGCATTTAATTCTGTCATGACTGTGCTCTTTGTGAACATTCATGCATTCAACCTTAATGTCTCCCTAAAATTAAAAAAAAATATGGAGATAACAATACTCCATTATACAAGTAAAAGCTGGAAGCACAAAAAGTCTTAAGGACATTTTCAAATGCAAATAAAAAAGACTTCTACTAGAACTTGAAAGTATTCAGAAATGCAGTGTCAAAGAGTTTCATTCAAGAGTGCACATGGGGGGAAGTAACAGACATGACCAACAAGGGTGGCAAGTACTGAGAAACCTTTYTGGCCTCTCCAGAACTACTTCACATTGCTCAATCCACCTCTGAGAGAAGCATCAAAAATCTTAAATGCACCCGTCTTTAAAATAGAATTCAAATTTGACTCGACAGCCTGAGCAGGGATTTGTATTCCAGTGTAGATTCAGTTGAGAAGTACTACTTGGGATAAAGTAGTATTCCTTGYGTATTCCTTCTGTTGGGATGGAAGAGTACTGCTTCCATGTGACAATTTAAACAGCTCTGTAGGCAATTTTTTCACTTCTATCAAATTGGCAAAAGAGACTAGGAGACCTCTGGTGCTCCTTCATTTATTCTACAGCACCACAGCAGWGAGAAGAGTGAGGGTGAGATGCATATTCATTCCTCAGGGATACCTGATCTGCCTTTCYGGTGATTCCAGGGCCTTTCCTCTCTTCACAGTGAGCTTGGTTTATTGTCAGGGTACATTTAAATATTGAAGAAGYGAACTATAAGATGGCTGCACCTGTGAAGTTATTGGAGCCTTCACTTAATCAGCTGCAGCCTGATTTTGAACAGCCATCTCAGGAAAGGGCAGGAGAAAACAGACAGTCCCAGCTCAAATACAAGCTGTTCTCTGTTGCTAACAGAGATCACCAGTTCCTTCAAGAGAAGGGTAAGAACCTGTAAGAGATGGGAACATATGGAATTGTGTATATGAGAACATATACAAAATGATGACTGTTGAGAAAGCAGGAAATGCTTTTAGCATGTGATTTAGAAATAATATAGCCTAATCAGTTGGTTTATTTGAGATTCCTGGGCCTGACAGTTTTTAATGAWTTAGTTTTGATGTCTAAAGCAACATATCCACCATGATACCTGGCACCTCAGTGAAGAGAATCATGAAAACAAGAACTATGGAATCAGATTTCTCTCTTGGCCTTCAAAGTGAAGTGCTTTTGTTTTAAATTAAGGAAGCTTGTATTCCTGGGAATTTTGGTACATAAGTTAAAAAATACTGGTTTTTTACCCATTTATGTTTGTCCTCACGTGCTCCCTAGTGAGATTTTTTTTTTTTTTTTTTCAGGATTTTTCAGGAGACAGACCAGATGGTTGTAATTCAGTGATTATTAAACAGTACAAAGTAGTAAGCCTTCTGGCTTCACTACATACTTAAGGTATATAAACTTAGTTATTGTTATTAGACCTTGTAACTGTTGAACTCAAGCATGTTATTATTTGATATGGATTAAACCTTCTAGCCTGTCCTTTGCAAGAGGTCAAATGTTTTCTTGTGACTTAAAAAGTTGGTGAGGACTCCAGTTCTTTTTTTGATTATGGCACCAAAATTGCAGACAATAGTAGAAAATGATATTGATGATGCAGAAAACATCAGGCATGATGGATTTCTACCCCTTTTGTAGTACCAAACACAATGAAAACCCTGATTTTGGTGTTGCACATCTTGGATTCTTCGCAGACTGCAATACATGTGCTCATGTTTAAATTGCTACTATAGGAGGTAGCTTGTTTGTGCCTTCCCAAAACCTTTCCTGGCTCCTCCTGTTTCTGCTGTGGTCACAGTAACACTCAGGGCTCTGTTCCCTTGCACAGTTTCCTTCACAGGAACTGTAATTTATATTGTTATCCTTCGGGTGACAAAACTTAATTTTCTATTATGCTTAATAGTGTCTTAATAGTGTAACTGATTAGAGTGCTCAGCTTCAATACACAGGTACTAAAGAACTGTCTGTTGTTTATTAATGGGAGCAAATTACTTTTTTTTCCTACCCACAGTAGTTTATAGACTTGAGMAAGAAACAAAGAATTTTGAAGAAGGTCCTGAACGTACAGAAGTGCACAAGGTACCATCAAGAGGCGAAGTAAAGGCATCTTCCAAAACTGTGACCTGGCTTCTCAGAAGAGTGAAATGTCTCAAAATGACGATTTAGAAACAGCCTCTGAAAACAAACAGACAGAGGTCTCCAGGAAGAGATGCTGTAATATGAGAGACTTAAAAGATGATGCAGTCCCAGAGAGAACCTCACCAGGGCAGAGTCCTTACCAGTGCACTGTGTGCAGCAAGAGCTTCAGCCGCAGCTCCAGCCTCCTCCAGCATCAGCGCGTCCATACAAYGAAGAAGCCTTTCAGGTGTGTACAGTGTGGAAAGAGCTTCAGCCGCAACTCTGCTCTGAGTCAGCACCATGAGGTGCACCGYGGCGAGCGCACGTTTCAGTGCATGGACTGCGGTGACCGCTTCACCCGCAGCTCCAGCCTCACTCTCCATCAGAAAACTCATCAGGGGGAGAAACCTCATGTGTGCAAACAATGTGGGGATAGCTTCCGCAATGTTCTGGAGCTGACATCTCACCAAGAGCTACATACATGACCTCAGTGTGGTCATGTTTGGACTGCTGCAAACTGGAACCACAAGCATAAGGAAGGGGCAATGTCTCTGTAGGACCCAAAAAGTTCTTGTTCATCTGGTCAGGATAGGGGCAGGTCACACTCAGGAAGTGACAAARCAAAAAGGCAGCCCCTAATCCAAGCAACCTGTTTGATTGAGTAGGTCAACCAACTGGAGATTCTAGAGGGTGAGGAATGAATTCCTTTTCTCCTAACACATAAGCTTCCGCTGGGGTGGAAGTAGGAGTTTGTTTTTATTTAAAAGACAGTATTTGAGAGAGAAATAGCATATGTTACAAGCTGAAGAGATGCTTAAGATCTTGACTGATACCATTTCAGCGTAGAATTCAGCTACAGGATGCTTTTGTGCTGATTACTTTTTGGAGGGAAGATTTCCAAAAATCTCTGGTGTTTAGAAGTCCTTTCATCCTTTAATACAATTTGAGTTCTTAACTTCATAAAGGCACTTCTGATTAGCYGTATTGTAACCATGCGGGATTTCTGAAAAGATCATTGCTAAACCAAATCACAAACTGAACCATTCTTTCCTGCTCAGTGTTAATATCTCATAAGTCCTTGGCATAAGCAGAAGGATTGGTTCCTTCTAGGGCTCCCACTAGATATCCTGCTTCTCAGCTTGCCTAAATAATATATAGCCAAGGAGAAAAGAATGGCTTGAGAATTGGACCTAAATCTCAGGAGATTACACCAGTGTGTCTCCTGTCATGGTATACACACTTTCAGGAAGGAAAACATTGGAGAAATTGTGCTTTCTATCATCCAAGTAATTTTATAGATATTTCATTTCTTATAGTATGCTATCGGTAGCTGTGGTAAGAGGAGAAAGTGGTTCACACCTTTTCTTAACAGAAGGCTCTTATATCTTCCACACAGACATCGAGGATAAAGTAACTAAGTAACTCAAAAAGTTAGTTATGTTATATATCTTATTAAAAGTTATTAAAACTGCTATTGTTTTCTGAGGGTTAAGAATGGGTGTCTACGTTTTCGTATGGAGTCCATTCTTTATGATGTACTTTGTTAGGGCACATACTAAGATTGCAGAACAGAAAAATGTGAGTTGTGCTGGAGCTCTGAACAGCTCTGAATGGTCTCAGAATAAAGAGAAACTTGTCTAGCAATGTCTCCCTCGCCTCTGGGGCCAAGTAGAGGTCCCCCCAGTGCTACAGGTAACACTATTCCACCCAGCCCTTACCATGAAAATGCCCATCTGAACTGATGGGGAACCCTTCCAGAGTCGGGCAGTCTGGCTCTTAATAAATTTCTCTCCAAAATCTTAGACTGGCTTTAGATGTGCGCCTTTGGTCACAGTATCTTTCAAGATGGAGTATTAGAAAGATCATGGAAAAGGTAATAATTCAAAATTTTACCAAAATTCAAATGGAGTTCAGTGCCTAAGGCTGAAGGGTCTGAAATGCAAAAGCAAACTAAGTAGTCACTAATTCAGTTTAGTAAACTTTTCACTCCACAGAAGGCATTCTTGATATGAGAATCATGACATATGAGATATGAGATATGAGAATCATCAAATGAGAATGTGGTTGATTAACCTTTTCCAAGTAAAATAATCCTTTAATATTCATTTAATTTTTAAGCATACTGAAAAAGAGTTAATAGAATGAGATATGTTGACTATAGGAGGTTTAGAGTTCTAGTATTCCATGCATACTTTTGACACCACATTGAAGCAGTGCATTGATACCCTTTTTTAAATTGCCATATGAAAGGAGATGTTTTCACAAATACAGTGCTCCMAGGTTTTTATCCCAGTTGGAGCAGGAACGCCCTTTTGCCTTTGTTTCCTGAATGATCTCCCTTCTTTGCAGATTCTCTTTACATTCCACACACCAGCTCCTTTATCTTTTACCCCCATTTCTAATGCCATRTCCTATAGCCAAGCTGTGATCCAGTCAGATGGCAGCCACACTTTCTAATTTTTTTTTTTTCTCCTCATAGAGTAAAACAATAAAAGACCTGAACAGGAATAGGCAGGAAAATCACTGTTGTCTTGAGTTCTGCCCAGATCGCTGAGTAGTCAGCAGCAGAATAAGGGTCACTGCACTGACACCGTCCTGGACTGAAACATTCTTCATGTGGATGAACCACACATGAATTTAGGTTCTAAAATCATGTTCAGCCTGTATGAAGACCCTCATCATCCACACACATTTTATATAAGAAAGTGACAGATAATCCTAAGCATGGAAGAGATGCTCTGTGTTGCCTTTAACAACAAAAACTATAGCCAAAGCAAAAGTTAGGAAAAAGAAAAAACACACACATAAAAAGGACTTGGATGTTTCACTGTAGTACTTTCAGGGTTAAACGATTGCCATTCTTTATTTCAAATGATTTTAAAGTATGATTACTTTTTCTTTGAGTTTTAATTTATAGCTATTGCTTCTACATGTGTACATTTTTGCCTATCTAAAACCTACTTATTAAATTAGCTTATTTCAGAAAATGAATATAAGGTAATCTTACCCCATCTATGTGATTTCTTGAATTACTTCCTTGCCTACAGAAAATACAATTATCACATTTGATTGCTCTTAATTAAATGACAAAAGTGTTTAATAAATTAAGCAGCTCATACTGCCTTTTGATATACAGGCTTCACTTCCATTAACATGAATAAAGTTTTTCTTCTAGTATTGAAGAATGGAATTTCTCTTGGAATTTCTYTTTTTTATTATTATTATATAGATGATATCCTAATATGACGTAAAGCTTTCAGGTGGTTGAAGGTTTTGAAAACAGCATATTTTTATATTTTGAGATCAAACGTACTGATATAAGTACACAGACATTAGAACTGAACTGGAGAAAATCTGTTTAATAAAATTGTCTTTTGGGGGCTTACACTGTTGGTGAGGTGTTAATGACATGTTTGTGAGCTCAGTGTCCTGTAAGATCATGAGAAGTCCTACCCAGTGAAGTGGCCTGATGTCTTAGCCCCTGGAGGACAATGTTAATGGGTGCTCCCAACTAACTGCCCAGTTGCTTGGCAGGACCCTACTGTCCCCTGCTTTGTTCTGGCTTTTACAGCTTAGTAGAATCTGAGAAGTGAGTGAGAAGCTCTCTCCTCACACACTACTGTTAAACAGCTGGTTAATTTTATATGCTCATATCAATTGTTAGTGAGATCTTAGATATACAGTATTCATGTGAATGTAA
The DNA here is from genome assembly GCA_003342815.1 of Eudromia elegans. NCBI lineage: Eukaryota > Metazoa > Chordata > Aves > Tinamiformes > Tinamidae > Eudromia > Eudromia elegans. The sequence goes on along the minus strand of PTEX01000014.1, from coordinate 6,883,995 downwards.
TGATGGCAGCTTTTTTGTTTGCTGTGTTTGTTTGCTATACTGAAGTCCATCTTGTTACTTTGAAGGGAAAGACATGATATAATTATGGAAAAAATATACCAAAAGTAGRACTCTAACAAAAAKATAATTAAAAAAAAAAAAGAGAAGGAATTTGAACCTCCTTTGCAAATATGCTATGATATGAATATGTCCAAATGGAATAGCAGGCCACTGTTTACTCCTGGAGTATGGGGGGTTTATTCTGCACTCTATAGGTGTATTCCAGCTTAGGAGGGTAAGTACCTTGAGGATAACTGGTTTGGGTATAGGAGACTGAGGCAAAGAAGGCATTAAGTACATAAGCCTTATCCTAGTCCTTAGTGACAATGTTCCCCATTGCATCCAATAAAGGATGGTGATTCTCCTTGACCCTCCTCATTAATGCATCATCTGTAGAATTTGTTGTTGTCTTTTACAGCAGTGGCCAGACTGAGTTCCAGACAAGCTTTCACCTTTCTAATTTCCTCCCTACATACACTAGTGAATTCCTTGTACTCTTCTTGAGTTGTCTGCCCGTTCTTCCAAAGGTGGCAAACTCTTTTCTTTTTTTTTTTGCCCCGAGAGTCTCAGCGCTACTTCCCTATTCAGCTAAGCCAGTCTTCTTCCCTTCCAGCTCATCTTTTGGTACACAGGGAGGGCCTGCTCCTGCACTATATTTTTACATAAGTACTTGGGAAGTATCTGTTGTTGAGCAGTAATATTGATTGAATTTGGCCATCAGATGATTCTTGAGTTAAAGTGTTTCTAAATTATAACATAGTTATCAATATTTTTCTATGAACTTTCATTAAGTTTGATTTACTACTACTAGAACAAAGTATTTTTTTATGTATTAATCTTTAAAATGAAACTTATATTTTAATTTATTTCTAATAAGTAATCCATACTAAGAAATATAGCTCTTTCTTAATGGATGACTGCTATAGGAGCTTGAATTTTATAATAATTCATGAGAAATTAGTAAGCACTCATAATGAATAAACTTAGGGACAGTTTAATGACTATTCATCAGCTGTTCATGCACAACAAATCCAAATGTTTATCAAAGATGTTCATAAACACAGTGCACAAGCAGCTTTAATGAACTGATAAAGAACTTTAATGAACATTCATTATGAATTTCCCTTTGCTGAGAATGACATCCTCAGAGGACGTCTAACACTTCAAATTCCTTTCCTTTTAAATAAAAGAAACAAAGATGTTTCAAAAACCACAGTACTTAGGATATGGATGAAAATAAGATGTGTAATAAAATTATTATTGAGCTTGGGGAAAGTTGTCATAGAGTTTAAGAATACCCACTCTGTCATGATGTAGGGTGAGTCCAGCTCTGAAGACCAGCTTGCCAGTTAATTAGAGTGTATGGATTGGTATTTGTGGATTAGACTGTTAATTTTATAATTTATCTTTACAAAACATAGAAGAAGAGAAATGTAGAGATGCATTCAAAGAGTCTTTTGAAGAAGAGTTTGAACATTAATCAGAATAATAAAATAAAAAAATATAGAGGTGTGAGAAAAGGAAGTATTATTTAACATCACATAGAGAAAAGCACATTATTTCTAGATTTGAATAGCAAGGGATAACATCAAGAAGTTCAAAATGGAATTACACGTTCATTAAAAACAGGTCTGTAAAGAGAGGTTAAGAAACCAAACATGCAAGAACATACCCTATAACATCCCAAATGACTGTGGGATACTCAGAGAATATGGTGCCACATGGGAATGGTCTACAGATGGAGATCAAGTTCCTTTGCTGTCCTTGCATGGAATACCCACCTGCTGCTCTCAGAGTCAGAGTAAAAACTATTGACTTAAGCCAATAAAGCACTGGGAGTTTTTGACAGATGCTGTCAATAAATGAAGACGTTAGTCTTTGGGAGATTTGTGAAGGATATTTAAGCTAGAACATGTCTGAAGTCATCGCCATTGTCATCATGCTGGTTAGATAATTTGCATTGACACACATCTTTTAGAAGCTTGTATTAATTTATTTCACATTTCAAGTTGTTTTGACAGTAGACCATGTATAAGTTCAGTGACTTTTTGTACAACATTTACCAAGGGTAGTTTAAAATTTGAAAGTAATTTTGAACTTTCACTTCTAGTCATTCACATCCTCCCTGTAATAAAAACTTTTGCCGCTGGGTTCATATATTTAGGGAATTTGATATTTACAATCTCTCTCTGTTGACAGAAGTGCAAATAAAAGCATAACCACAAAAATGCACATTTTTTCCAGTTGGTCTTATGAATGTAGTATAAATTATGCCTATTTAACAATATAGAATGAATACTTACTTGGAAAGGTGTATCCATTATGTCTATAATCTCCTTCCAGTTCATACTTAAAAATAAAAAGTGAGACATTAATAAACAATGCCCTCACCACAACCAAGTTTTTGCTGGTGTAACTAGATGGGAGTGCTGCTCTACTTCATAATTTTAGAAGAAGTTACTTATCAATAAACATGTTTTGAAAGATCTCTTCAATAAGCTTATGCTGGTTGTGGTATATCCACAAGCAGATTTCAGAGAAACAAGCCTGGGCAGCTGCAGCACACCAGGGGGGAGATGGAAGTTGTCAAGGTGGGACTGAGGAACAGCCTCAGGATGCTAGTGCTGGGTTTGAGAGTGGCATGAAGAAAAGAGCTTTCTTGTTTACTCGCATACTGCATCTGCTGCTTTGTTCATTCAGAATCCACATGCAGAACAACAGATCAGAGCAGTTCTGTATCTGTTCCTTTGATATCAGACGGGAAAAAAGACATCATGAGAGGAATTCCTGTGCTTTAAATTCCACCTTAAATGGTTATGTCTGTAGTTTACAACTCTAGTGGAAAAAATGTATTCCTTCTCACCTGTGATTAAAACTGAATGTTAAGCAGRACTTAAGTGCAAGAAATTAAAATTGTAGTTTCAGAAAAAAAAAAWTCATCTTATGATTTTGGTTATGGGTATATCTTAAATTAAAAAAAAAATCCTTGTAGTTAGAAGTTATATATTATTCACATTGATTGTCATTTCACTGTTAAAAAATGACCTTACACATGTCATATTTTATTCAAATTGCATTCATAATCCAAAGTAGAAAGTGTGTAAGTATTTATTRTTTAGCACAAGTTCATTTTCATTGGTGGTGCAGTGAAAAGTAGACTAATCTCTGTTCACCTCCATAAATTACATTTATGGGTTCCATGTTATTTCTAGTAACTGACTAAAGTTTCACCAGCACAATGATGAAGGAATAGATGAAAGTTCAGCTATACTCTGGTTCCTTTTCACAGCAAGTTAAAATTATATGCAGAGCATATTAATCACAATTTCATTGCAAAAACATTAGAGGTCAACTGAATAAAATCACATTTATCCGCAGAAGAACTGGAGCAACAAAACATTTTCCCTTCCACTGGGGTATACTTCTTTATCTCTAATTCTTAGTTACTGGAATAAGATGAAAGCAGTACTAATCATTGCACTGAATTTGCTTTGCATACAGAGTAACTAAGTTGCTTCTGGTTTTATTACTACTAAGAAATCCGTAGATATTCATAGAACTTGTTATGCTCAAAATCATATTATGGTCAAAAATGAAATATGGTACCTCTGAAATTTATTACTAGTGTAATTGAAATCTTAACAGTATAATCAAAAATTTATTATTAGTCTTCATCTACTTATTAGAGAAAGAAAAAGAAATAATGTTACTATAAATAAAAGGTCTCAATAATAATAATAATATACTTGAGACTGTTTAATGATCATATCCTAATGCACAGCCCTTTTTCTGTTTTTATTTTTCTTGAGAACTGAACATCTGTTCATTCTGAACATTTTTGTTATATAGTAGATTCACACCAGTCAAATAGGTGTATCAAGAAAACCATCAATTAAGAAAATGAGCCTTCAACAAAGTGCATGGGCCAAATCCAGAGAGGTAAAATCAATAATAGAGTAATTGCTCACTTTTAATTTTGTCTAAGATGTCATAAATATCTACTCCAAAGGGTTGTTTTTGTCTTTGGCACGATTCCTGCAATATAATAAGTCAAGAAGAAATTTTTCCTGTATTGTGGAACAAATCAGAGGTAGACAGGCATTTTAAAACAGATTTGATTTGCTGTATTTTGCAAGCCCTCTGAGGCAAAGTGATAAAACATTGCAGCTTGAAGTACTGTGATGAGAACATCTATCATGCCAAGTGTTCCTTATGCTCTTTCTTTAGCATGATACCCTTAAAAGGTGTTTCTGAGAAATGGAAAAGACTTATCAGTTTGATGCAGATCTGTAATATAAGAAATGCTGAGTTTTGGATCCAAATATGTCATAAGTATAAAAATATTACATATTCAATAAATTACTTATATATTATCCAGAGATTGCTACTCATTTTTTTTCCCATTGATGCCTTTATGAGATGTTTAAAAGATATGTGTTGTATTGGATTTCATGAGCTGAGAATTACTTCTGAACTACTTTCAGAACTAAAGCTGAGAGCTCTTTTTAGATTCTTTAGTTTAAAATAACCACCAGTGAATTTTCTTCTTAAAGCTTTTTTATTCTCCAAACTATACACCAAAATTTATATCTGGATAGAGGATACTTCCCCATGAACTAAAGAAAAATAATATATTTTGAGAATGAAAGTAAAGAATAAGGAAATKAAGTATGAAGAAAATAAAATCAAACACTCGAAGATTTAGATGTCAACACTGAGTGTTAATATGTGTAACAGATACACAAATAAAAAGACATGATGAAAATATATAGAAACAAGTTTTGAGATTCAAATTTCAGCATCATTAATGAGAGTAATCTGTAGTGAAACACCTCAAAASACTCCAATCATGTTTTGACTGGAATTACTAACACATCTTAAGTCTTGTCCGGTTAAAATGTATCTGCTATTGATTAATTACTTAATGGAACTTAACATTTTTCAGAGCTGAAGAAATGCACCATATAATTTAAATCACAGAGATCTTCTACATTTTTCAGCATAAAGTAAATATATTAAGTAATAAAATAAAGTAATAAATCTGAAATGACTGGTGGCAATACAAGGTGAAGAACTCCAGTTCTTGGAAACTATAGGAAAGTAGCAAAGTCTCTAATGACGAATAAAGTGAAATAGAATTAGCTCTTCTGTGCTCAGAATAGGATTAATGGTCTTCGTTTGTGGGGTGAGAGAAAAATATGTTAAAATCCTTCTGAAGAATAAATCAACATGCAAACTTCACAGAGCAAAAATGAGGGTTTGGTGCCCAGCTCACAGTGGGTTTAGAAGAAAATCCCTATAGGTTAAATAAATTAGGCCTTCTTAAAGGAGATATGAAAGAAGAAAGAAAAAGTTAAAAGTAGCTCATCCCAAGGAGAAAAAAAGAATGGTAGAAACAAAAGTTTTCCCTCAGAGGATATGCTTAAAAATGCCTTCAATCTTTTGAGGTCTGAAAAAAAAATTACAAATTGGAATTATGCCTCTCTAGGCTAAAGTAGATTTAAAAGCTTTCAATCTAAAATTACTAATTAAAACAAATCTTCTTAATGCAGTATCTATTTTGTATAAATTTCGTAAGCTTCAAGCTCGCATGGAATTTGTGTGCTTTCTTTAATATTTTTTGCTATTCATCAGTTAAAAACAAGCATACTTTGTGTTTATGAGATATTTTGTCAGTAGTTACTTTGCCTTTTCTTTTCCTTAAACTATTGCTCTATTATTATACAGAAATCTTGAAGATGTATGACAGAGTGAACCAGATGGGAACCAAGGCAGGTAGAAGTTAACAGAGGTGGCAGGGAAATTTCATTTCCTCTGTGTCTTTGTTCCCAGATGCAGCACTTGGATGGTTCTTACAGCAGTGAGTACTATTGCAGAGCTGGGGTTCTCTCTAATTGCATGCTACAGAGGTAATAGGTTTCAAAGAGGCTATAATGTTACCTGGACTTGTTATCCTTCCTATTTCTTATCTAATGACATCTGTCTGCTTTCATAATGTGAAATGGTGTGATTGCTTGTTTATTGCAGAGGTGACGGAATGCTTTTTTTGTTTGTTTTCTCTTCTCATTAAGACCATCAGATTGTCTACTGCAAGCATGTTTAACCTCTAATATACATGGACATGCTCACTTTGTATTATTGAACATTTCTTTGCAAATTGGTGTAGGAAAGTTGAAGGAGGTTGGAAGAGCATTCACTCTGGACAGGACATATTAAATCACATGCGCTCAGAGGGAGGTGTGAATTGGTCCTGAGTGGCRCATTACTTGACAATCTATTATATAAAGTAATCTAACCACTTGTTCTGTAAGAAAGGTCTTCTGTAAGCTTTTATCTTCACAGCAGAGTTCTGAGATATGAAACAATTGATTTACTTACTGATTGCACCATTAAAATTGTGTATTTTCAAACTATTCTTCTTATGCATAAGGCTTTTAGAGGTAAACAAAATATAAATGGAAGATGCAAAAAGAATGAGAATTAATAATTTTAAGCAATTGACGTATCTTAAGAAATTGGAGGGAGCACAGTTGTGTTCATGAATTCCATTATCTGATGAAAGACACTGAATGCCACAGATACTCCTCTATGAACAGATCTGCTTAAAATTTCCTAATCAAGTCCTTTTCTAACCTTCTCCTTGATAAATTGATTGCATTCTGTAATCACTGTTGGGTGTTTTCTCTTTATGGGAGTCATGTATAATCTGAGACTTTTGTGAATTGGATTCTGTGCAAAGCTTTGCTGTTTCCTACAGCTAACCTGTGGATAAAACTGTAAATTCTCCTTGATTAGTTTCAAGGTTATGCTTTATCAGATCACCAAGGGAAAAGAAAGAAAATGAAAACAACAAAAGCACAATGACATTGCTCTCAGAAGCTGTCATTCATTCACCTTGAGCAAACAATGCCAATAATCTTACGTTAAATCAGTGTTCTTTTCTTTTTTTTTCCCCCTCCCCCTTTAAGAACTATAAGAAGTGTTGACTCTGAGCTTTTCAGGGGGTCTAATGAGCTGTTTCACATATCCATCCTTATAATCTTGTTCTTGTCCTGTACAAGTCTCCTCTAGGGAAGCAGTTACCAAATCCAGGAATATCTGATACCATGTCAGTGCTCTTTATAATAAATCAATCTTTCACATAACCCATCAGCTTTTAAAGGGGATTAATATTAAAATGTCAAGGAAGAGTTCTCCAAGTTCTCTAGTCATAATGCAGTACTACCGGTATTTTACATTAATAACATTGCAAACAATACATTGGTGAGAGCAGGTAGCAGMTACTGACCTTCCTAAGAATTATGTTTCCCTGTCGTTTGGAATATTTCCTGATACTGAGAATTTGTTTCTGATTTCTGTCATCTGCAATGGCACTGATAGATTGGTYGGGAGCTTTGAGCAGAGTCCTGCTGTTCTCTTGAGCAAACCATTCTGCAGCAGTTCCTAGCACAGTCTGGCTGCTCTGTGCTCTGTCCTGTAACAAAGTTTTTCGAAGTCTCTCACCTGGGGTTGGCTTTCTGGTCTTTCATCAGCTACATGACCTTCAGCTAATCTTGTTTGATTTTGGCATATCACATGTCTTTACCATGTATTGCCCTGCTAGTCTCTGGACTATCATGAGTAACATAACCATACTGTCCAGGTGTGTGGAGGARACATTCCAGAAACTGGAGAGCATGTAGTGATGGTCCTCCAATCTACGCTAGTTACAGCATACTTTACTATGAAATACAGATTATTATTAGGTAACAGATCTCTCAATTTAAAAGTTATAAAGCTCTCTAAAACACCAGAAGTCTTAAGTAGAAGTGATGAACCTTTCAACTCTCTCAGGAAAATATGACTTGATCCTTCTGCTTGGGGACCAATTGTAGGAGTCAAAAAGGTTTCTTCAAGCTTTTTATCATTATTAGTTTTTCCTTTATTGCTGAGCCTAGCAACAAAAGAGCTAGTGAATGATAATCCTGATAAGCTTTCTTGGCTATTAATATATTCTCAAACAAATGAACTGATACCACCAGGTCAGTCCATGTAGCTTACAGAACAGCTAGAAGATCATGGAGTCTGAATTGCACCTGATAAGAGGAAAATATATGCACAAAAAAGTGACAATTAACTAGTCATTCTTTGTCCTCTTTTATTTGTGGCTTATGAGTTTAAAAATTTTTTTTTCATTATCCCACTTCTTTAGCAATTACATCATAAGTTAGTGTTTCTGCTGCTCAAGTAATGGGCAAAACATGGTTCTTTTTTATATGGGAACATATCAGCCTACTTTTCTCTACTGCAACAGAAAGCTACTCATATGCACAGATCTGAGCATGAAAATATTCACCGACACTGAGCAAATGCAGTCTGACACTCCTGTCACAGGTCTCCGCACACCCCTCACTCATTACACACTAATCATTATTTGATATGCTGCAACATTACACAATACAGTCAAAGCATAATCTATCCAGTCAAAGGGGTGTTGCATCCATCCCTGAAATATCCATGAAAGTTACTTAATCTGCATGAGAAGACATGGATTTAATTGGAATTAAACATCTTGATGTTCTTTCTTTCCCTCTACACTAGGTTCAGAGAGCTAGCTCCAGTTTTATCTAGWTCTGAACTCTCCTTTAATCAACCTATTGCAAGAGGGTGTTATCATAACATCTTCCATAAACTGTTCTAGAATTCACCTAGAAGAGCATGCAGGGGGTCCACCTGGGGTCCTGGTGGACAGACTGAACCTGAGCCTCCAAGGCACCCAAGAGGCCCTGGGTTGCATCAGGAAGGGTGTTGCCAGCAGGTTGAGGGAGAGGATCCTTCCCACTGTGCTCTGCAGTAGTGAGACCACAACTGGAGTGTTGAGCTCAGCTCTGGAGAAGTGGAAGATGACAAGGCATGGCAGGGGGAGGGGATATGTGTGTAAATACCTAAAGCAGGGTGGTAAATAGAACGGAGTCACTCTTCTCAGTGAAAAGAAATGAGGTAATGGGCACAAACTGAAACACAGGAAATTCTACCTAAACATTAAGAAAAAAAAWTTTACTGATGATAGTGAAACACTAGAACAGGTTGCCCAGGGAGGCTGCAGAGTCTCCATCCTTGGAGATACTCAAAACCCAACTGGACACAGGCCTGAGCAACCTGCTTTAGTTGACCCTGCTCTGAGGAGAGGGTGTAATGGGTACATGTAATGACCTATTATTTATCAAGTTAAAAATAATGTATCCCCTGTACTAATACTTAACTGTTCTATTTCTTGTGTATTTACAAAGTTTCATCAGCTCTACCTCTAGTACTAACTATATTACATTTAAAGAAYTTGTTGCCTAAGATGTGGCTTTAAAAGAGTAGATCATTCTTTTGAAAGGCTTTGATCACTGCAGTCATATTGTTGCACCTTTTATCTTGCTGGTACATTGATTTTAGCCAAAGATTGCCTTTCATGAAACTCTGAACTGTAAAGTAACCTCAGTTTAAAGAAAAAAACTCTGAAATATTTGAAGGTTCAATTTTGATCTTTTTATGTGCATATTACTTCTAACACTTTCAATGGGACAGTTAATGCTTGTGCTAAGATAGGAATTTCTTACCAACAGCACATAAATATTTTGAAAATAGCAGAGATGTAACATGTGGTAAAGTTTATCAAAATAATCACATTATTTTGCCTTTTAGTTGTGTCCTTCGTTTGTTTTATTTTCTTAGTTACTTCGTTGGATAAGCAACCTGTGGCTTAGAGATGCTGTATGTTTATCAAAGTACAGGATTCAAGGTGTGAACATGTTATTGTGATTTTCATTTATTTTCTTCATGTTTACTGTAATTTGACATTCTTTAGGAGTCCCTTCCTGGATTATATTAAACTTTTTTTTTAATTTTTAAGTGCTGAGCGACATGCTCAGAAATCTATACTGACAATTAAAAGTCTCAAGTATGCTAAGAATATTGTTATTACACTGCATAATGTCTATTATAACGGAAAGAATAAATATACAAAAGAGAAGAAAACTTCTGAGTGCTTTTGAACTCTGAGACTTCCGTCTATTCCTGTTAATGTGTTCTGAGTTGGCAGTACTAAATCTCATGCCAGGGGCACTTCTGAAATTTTTAACAAAAATAATCAAATCAAGGTCTGACTTTTAGGCCTTCTAGGGAATTCTGGCTTATTATCAAATGACAGTAAAAAACCTTCATGTGAACTCTTAAGAAAATAAACCTTTGTTCTGCAAAGCTACTATAATAAAATGAATTGGGTAACCTCATTCAGAGCAGGCAGTAAAGAAAGGTTTCTGTGGAAGCTAGGACTATTCTATCTCACTCCACTCTCTCACAGCATCCCCTTACGGACATTTAGATTCCCTCTGAAATCTCCAAACTCTTCATTTCAGTCAGAAAACATTTCCAAGTGTTAATAAGTAAATGTCAGAAGTGTACAAGGCTTTCAGGGCACTGAAACATCACCCGTTGCCTGGTGGACAGTGTTGATGAATTCTGTATCTCGGTTTAACAACTCTATATGCATTCATACTCTTGAGSCTTTATTTTCTGAGAGTATCTTAAWATTTTTTACACCTTCTCTGGTCTAGAATGAAATTAAAGTAATTTGATCTTCTTTTACATGTCTAAAGTTTCCTCAGTAACACTGGCTATAAACTGTTAGAGGCAAAAAACACGGCTGCAAGATGCATCTAAATCTTGCTGTAAGTGTTGTCAATTTCTCCATTAAAATAATTGAGATAAATTTAATTTTTTTTTTCTATCTTAAGAATAGGATAAGATGCTATAAAAATGAGTAATTTCACATTTAGTTGGGGCAATGATCTCTTGTGTTACCTTTCAGCAATATTTTGACTAAAATCTAGCTATACATTTATATAGTTGAAAGGAGGTGAAGGACCTACCTTTCAATTGTCAAAATGTTTTTGATAAAGCCACAAAACTTTTTTTTTTTTTTTTAATTGTAACCATCCTTCCCTTTCCTTTTTATATGGAACAACTGAAAACAATTCTGTTTATTTTATGCACACAGTAGCAGCTTTATCTAAGTTCTCCTACTCCGGCTTTTTAAATAAGTGGATCTCATAATTCTAAGATAATCTGTACCAAATAAAATTTTGGTTGTGTTGTAAGTAAAARAAAATGTACTGCAGATATTCTTCACTGCACCCACATTCACAGTGTTGATGCCAGATGTGGACAAAGGGATTAATGAGGGACAGGCAATATTTTGATGACTTTCCTTGTCTGTGCTTCTCTATTTAATATTATTCAGTAGCCTCTGAATAATAGGTTTGCATATGTTAAATTTTGTTGTGTGGGGATGTCTGAATGTTAGATATTTCCATGAGCACAAATTTATGAGGCATAGTGAAACTAAGAAAATTTTTCTAACTAAGAACAGAACATTTTTAGCATTGCTCAGTGTAGTGCATATAAATGACGGAAAGCTGGAGTATTATGCAACCTCACAGCTGGATTTATCCAGACGGTGGCAAGTCTCCGCATACTGTTTGAGAGATTTCTAGGCCAGTTATTTYCAGTAAGAAAACTTTCTGCTGCTGCAAGTGTGAAGCAGGCTGAACCTCAAATACATGTAGTCATCTGAGTCTGGATAATATCCCCAGCTACTGAGGAAGCAGCTCCTGAGGCTAAAAAAAAAAAAATGTTCTCCCAGGTTGGTAATTCACAGCCATTAGGGTAGCTMCCTCATGCAGGCGAGCTAAGGATGTGCCTGTCCTCCCTCATGTATCCTGCAGGGCAGGCAGGGACATGTTGGTGGAGCTCATCTGCGCTGCTCTCCTGCCTCCCCAGTGAATGTTCAACCTGCAATGTTGAATTTTCCTTGAATTTTATGCCTTTAGAATAGGGAGGATCCTTAAAAAGATCCTGTGAAACTGCAAGGAGATATGTGAGAATTTGGCATGAGGATTCTTAAAAAGCTTTTTCTAAGTTTTTTACATCATATTGCTGGAAACGGAATATCTTTGAAAATATAATTAACTGTATTGCTTTATGTATAATTGCAGAACCAATTTCTGAAACAAGCATAATTGGGGGGTCAAGAGATTTTCCTTTTATTTCATGAAAATTTTAATAAAAATACTCATTCAGTAACCTTATTTTAACACATACTGCTCATAGCTTCCATTCTTGATTCTTATTTAGGGTTTTTGCAGGACTACATACTTTGTTACAAAGGTTATCTTTCAGCTGAATGTCTGCACCATATTTACTGAAAGAAATTCTCACTTTGCTTGCAAAGGGACTTTGCTTTCAAGCATTTCTGCATGAAAGAGTTAGACATGTTATTCAGAAAATTAGTTAGTTTAGTAACATTAGTTTATTTTAGCTCACATACTGAGCAAGTGGAAACTCCTTATACAAATCTAAGAATACCTTGAACAACACAAAGCAACAAGAAAGGTCGCACTGCTGTTGAAATGTTGTGAACAGCAGGAAGAGTTATGGAACACAAACTCGTCGAATGCTTACACTGAATGGGTGCCAGTAAAAACAAGGCAAAGAGCAACATTTCTGACAGGCGTCAGTAGACCTCCATCACAGTCTTTGTCAGACAGAATAGCAGTAAAACTTTATTGTCATTATGAACAGGTTCATAAATATTGAAACGACTACCTCCCATTTCCAGAATATCACCTGAGAATACAAACAGGTAGAAGTTAGTCTTGTAAAACGGCAATATGCTGATCTTTTAGCAAAGCAGTTGGTTAGAATAATTAGGCTTCTTTGCAAAACTGCAAGAGCAATCCATGYCAATGTCCCTGTCGCTTCTCAGAGAGAAACAAGTCCAAGATACATTCAAGTCCAAGCCAAGATATATCATGCAAGCAGCAGTCTCAGTTCTACTCACACATTTATGCCACTGCAGGTCTGTACACAGGTGCACTCTTGTCTGAATATAGGGACACTTTCCCAGTCATCTTTTACCTCAGCCGTGTTCACCAAAGCTGCAATGTCTGAGGATAAGGAAAGGAGAGGCTGAAAAACTTAAAAGCAACAGAAAGGGTCTCATTGAGTTTGTATGCATGAACTTGGCATGCCAGGAGTCCCAGGGAACTGGAAGAACAGGCAGAGCCTCTCTTATGTCTTCAGAGAAGGAGCTACTGCCTGTAAAGCGGTTGAACTCTTAAGAAAGAGATTAATCCTCCTGCTGTGTACACCTGAGCTATATATGGGGATCAGAAGGGGCAGCAGGTTATGTATCCGAGGAGTTAATGAGAAGATCTGAGTCACATCACAAATAAAAAATGTTTGGAAGTCTACAGAAGCTATTCAGCGTTAAAAGCCTAACAGTACAACTGTTATTTATCAGTAAACAAAAGTAAAAGCTCTCTTCCTCTTAAGGAACTTAACACATCAGTGGGGTGCCTAATGTGCAGTTTTTGGCAGGCTATGAAGGCTTTTGAGTTTTCTTGTTTCCAAAGGAAATTTGATGGGCTAAACCAGTTATGAAATGCAAGGCAGTGTAGGTGGTCTTTAACAACACAGTATGACTTTAAGACAAAAATACTTAGAACATCCATGTGATACAAATGGGTCTTACGGTATTTTTATTCTGAAAACTTTGTCTGCTACCTTATGTATATGCAGCCATATATGTTCACAGAGAGCTCCCCAAAGATTGAGCAACTACCTCCTTTTGCTACTGGAAAAGAAGAGAGGTCTAAGAATAAGCYGTTGAAAAAAGAGGAGAGGTTTAAGAGGAGTGTTTGCTAAGAGCTTCACTGAATGTTAACCATATGTCATAAGAGTTTCCAAAAAAAATCAGCTTTCTATCAAGCCTTCTGGAAAACTATTTTGAGTATTTGAAACAAATAGAGCTCTATTCTGAATCCCCAGTCTATTCTGCAACATTAAAAATAGAAACAAACAAAACAAGAACAAAACACATAAGAGCAAAAGGTCCCCGAGTCCACTGTTTATTTTCCTTCAAATACCAAACAAGGTAGGAAAACTTGCTTAATGGAAGTATTGCAATGTATTCTGACATTTCTGAAAATACAAAACGCGTGGTCATTTGGTAGCTAGGAATGAACACTAAACATACCAGAAACCTATATAGAAATAGAAGCATATATAGTTTAAGCAGTGCATCAGTTATAAAATTCTTTCTTATTTGAAACAGTATCAAAACCTTACATTTGGAATTAAGACAAAGCAAAAGAAAACTCACATTCAACAATCATTTAGCCTTACTAAACAAATGCCACCTTGAAAACTAAGGGTAAGATTTTACACACATACTTGACTATTTTTTTTCTGCTTTGAATCAGGAAGACTATCGTGGAGATTATAAGAATTAAAAAGTAGCATGCTTAAGTTATGATTTTCAATAAGTCATAAACAGTTTTGTGCTGCCTTGATATAACGCTTATTGCCTTTTAAATTCATACATTACCACTTCCCACATACAAAGCACATTAAAAGGAGCTCCCCAAAATCTGGGAAACCTAAGAGCTCATTGGTAACAGTCAGCTGAAAGTGGACTATACTTCTTGTAAAAACTGTTCATATCTATCTAGCTAGCTTTTACAATCTATACAATTAATCTGTAGGGGCAAAGTATATGGTAACTTTAACTTCACCAAATTAATAAAATTTATTATATTACACAGTCTTACATGGTTAATATTAGCATACAGACCCTGCACATGATTTATGCTTTATGCAAGGATCATAATTTCAATAAAGACTTCTGTACTATTACCTCAGGATCAATTAACTGTTATCCAGGAAGGCTGATCAACATATCCACTTTTCTGTCTTATCTCTTCCCTCCACTAAAATATAAATCAAATATATCAAAGATACAATGAATTTCTGTCAATTCATCAGTTAAGAAAACTTGGTAGACTCTTTTCTACAACCTTGTTGGAGAACAGTCAAGGGACAGAGGTACGTAAAAAATGTGTATCCTATGGACTGATGAAGGGGATTTACTTCCTCTCCCCACTCTCTGTGGATCTCTGTGTCCTGCCACCATGTCACCTTCTTGCTGTAGCTGTGGTCTCCTGCTCCTCACCTGGACACCAGGCACACACAGTCACTGTGAAATGTTGGTAACGGTCTCCTCCCTGTCCAAGCCTTGGGTGCAGGGCCTGCTTCTGCCCACGTTACACAGGGCTGGACCTGGACTTGCTCTCTCTGATATCATAATTAAATATGTGGGACAGAAGGAGAAACTGACACCTCCTTTATATCTCTATGCTGCCATCAGTCCATTTAAACTCAATACAAAAAGGAGGAGATATCCTGACAAAAAGGATAATCAGGGAAGTAGGACTGGATACTCCTTGCAGTCAAGGAGATGCCAAAAATGAAACTTCCAGACTCCCCCTTGGTTCGGAGCAGGATCTTTTACTATTAGAAAGGAGGAAAACAAAGTTCTTTTTTTTTTTGCCTGAAACTTTTTTAATTTACAAATGTATGGAGTCAATAAGGATATGAGCAACCAGGCATCACAGAAAAACATCAGAAGTAGAGAATGCTTCCATGAAACATTGATGTATATAAGTGTTGCATGCAATGACAACTTAAGTTTTTGAACTTTTTTTAATATTAATTGAATTTCTCTTTTGCATATATATGTAGTATTTACTGGATATTGCATATTGAGCTATTAGACTTCTAAGAAACACTGATTTTTTTTTTTTTTTTTTTCCTTTTTACCCTTGTCCTATATTATTCAAGATATGAGTGGACTGAGGTTTGATAACACTTTGGAAAATTCCTTCAGGTGCTTAGCATTATTTAATGTTGAGGTAGGATTTCATTTGGAGCATTGTCATTTAAGGGTCTCAAAAGGCTTGTGTCTGTGTGACGTGTAACCCAGTGCGTACATAGAAAACATTACCTGTGTAGCTTTGTGTGAGAAAGAAGGTCAATGGGAGAGGTGTGTTACTGTGCCAGGGAGCAGCAGGCAAAACACATCTGAACTGAGGCGTGTTAAATGGAAAAAAAGTGTATGTGAAAGATAGAGCAAGCGCACAAAAGTGGGAGCATGCTGATTTCTGCTAACAAGAGGTATGGATAGGACTTCTTAAAAAACATAAAAAATACAAGACATCTGTGAGCTGTAAAGCTGACTTCTAGAAACGCTCAGCTTTTTCAGTATCTGTTGAGTTTACCTGACACTCGGCACAGAAATGCGTTTGGTAGAATACAGACGGAAAAGAAGGAAGTGCAGTTAGAAAAATCTTAGGAGCCTTAGTAATATATCCCAATACTGGGATTTTTTAAAAATTAAGTATTTTTATTCTACTGTGTTTTTCAAGTCAATTTCCTTCAAACATTATCAATGTTCTGGAATTTAGAATATTGAAGGACTGTTTCATATATCCTTTAGTCTGAAATTAAAAAAATAAAAAAGGGGGGGGGAAGAGAAAATTTTAAACTAATCTAGCTGTTTTCATGAAATAGAATTTCTATGTCTGAAATGAAGTGAACTTTTAAAGTGACAACTATCTGTCTGATCTTGTCAGACATGGCATGAGAGCTGTGAATAGGCAGACTTAAAAATCAGGCTGCTAAGAACACTATGGTGGATAAGTACCACACACCATTGGCAGGAATTGAAAGGTTAACGATGATTTACCAAAACAATACACTGTTTTTTAAGTGCTTTGKRWGGGGAATACAATATCTAGAGGGATGGGGTGGGAGGAAATAAAAACCTCTGACATCTGTTGTACTTTTACTCATGAAATAAGCTGAGAAAGATAAAAAGAATTTGAGAATGATTGCTGAGTGTGCTGTACTGCAGCTCAACCTCAAGGGCACAATAAACTTAGAACAAGTGCTTAGAAACAGATCAAAGATCCAATGAATTATTTTGCATTTTTAACCTCTGACCGCAACACCATATCCTGAATACTGTTRCTGTTAATTGGAGAGCTTAAAAGATAAGTAGCATACAGGGACAACCATTGCCATAGGAAAGTAAAACTGTGTGATTAATTATGGCATATTCCCTTGTCTATTCAATATGTTTATGTAAAACTTTTTTATTCTTTCAGCAATAATAATGGGACTTTCCCCCTACTGAATAATATTTAAATCATACATATGCAAATAAAAAGATGAGAATATGTATAAACGTCTACGGCAGCTTATTGTTACACAACCAAAAAAAAAAWAAAAATAGAAACCCTCTCTTAACTTGCAGTGAATGTTGTTTAACTTTATTTCTCACAGTATAATGAAAAAAATCAAATATATTAATTTATTAGTAACTCAGGGTCCATTTTGCAGAGATCATTACTAAAATAACTCAATTTTCAATATGCAGTCTGGTCTGAGACACAGTGACTTATCTTTAAAGTTCACAGAGAAGTCAATGCATTCTTTTCAGCCTATTTTTAATAGCAAGATGGCTCTGGATTAAGTTGAGTGTCTTCTAAAGCATGAAGAAATAGTGCAGAGAAGTAAACCTTACAAGGAAGATTCCAAATTGTGAGCAAAGATGCTAATATTTGCAATTATAATAAATATATCTAAACTTATACAAAATACTTTGAATTATTTCTGTTTAATTTAATGGCTTTTTTTTTTGTCATTTTCTAGTATTTTGTGACTGGTTACCAGAATCATATGAAATTTATACTGCCTCTAAATGCACAACGAACTTGCTGAAACAGGAAGAAAAAGCGTGATTGAATTTCAGTTTGATCAACTGAAACTGATATCAGGTGGATGCAACATTTCAACTACTGATCCTACAGACTACTGAACAGTGGAAAAACATATTAATTTGCATGCGTAATTGTTTCTCTAAACAATAACAGCAATAGTTCTTTATACTAATGAAAAAACAAAGTACTCATTTATAATTGAAATTCACAGTCATAAATATTTTATTATATTTTTTATGTTTAACAAGCTGTATCTCAGACTAGATTGTTTTTCTTTCCATTGGTCCAACCATTTGCTCATGGCATTGTCACTAGGGACCTAAACTATCTCAGAATGACAGCATGTATTCATAATAATTTATCAAGAAGCAAGGCAGTGTTGTGAACTACAAAWTTTTTCAAATTAGTCTAATATTTATGTCACAGGGAATAGGTAGAGGTAAAAGAGGATTCCTTGTAAACTAGAGTAAAATTTAACTGTAGTTTTATTTTSTGTTTTTATTGACTTGCTAAATGCATAGCAGCTTTCCATGCAAAAGAAATTCTGGTCTTAAACACTTTTCAAGCACCAAAATAAGGTTCTCATCAGCATGTTTTACTGATTTTCACCTTAGATTCTTAGTTTTTTACTTTAAAGTGTAATGGACATTTACACATTTACACCTGTTAGTTTAGTCAGGCACTACCAATACAGAAATGTAGAATCGATAGGTCATAGGTTGGAACTTAGACACTACATTGTGTCCAACAAAAAAGGAACTGCTAATACTCAGCAACTGACCTTTGTTCATTGTCTGCCATTTGTCAGCTAAGCCCTCAGGGGTTTAGTGTGGATTTTTTTTTTAATGGAAAAGGCCTGATTAACATAATTAGTAGCTAGTAAAAGAATTATATAGAGTATTTTCCTTTTTGTTAATACAAGGTCAAGAAAAAAAAGGTAATCATTTCATTAAAATGTAAATACGTCAACTGAAAATTTGATAAGAGAATATTAATGATTTAATTAAAAGGATGAAAGCTTATGAAAGCACAGGCATGTTGCAAGAAGTTCTAGTAATACTGATCTGAGCACAAGTAACAACTAATTTCAGTGCAGAAATATTGTCTTCAATGAAAAAGTCTTTTCATAATATCATAAGCTTGAATATTAAATGGTTTATCTTTAGTGGATACATTCATGGAGGAAAAGGGCACAATAAAATTGAAAGAAAGCTATCAACTTTATCACAATTTCAAAGTAGGTGATTTGGACTTACTTTGACAGGTTTTCTAAATAAAGCTTTGGTATGTTTTATGAGACAGAACTATACCCAGTAAAAACAAAACAAAACAAAAAAAAAACCAAACAAAAAAAACAAAACCAAAAAAAACCCCAGCAAAAACCAGGCATTTGTACAGCTCTGAACATTAAAGATTATATGCCAAATGCATCTAGCAAATTGATTCCTCTTCCTTTATTCCTACAGAGTTGATCTTGTTTATCCAAGTCGAATTTAGCCCTATGATTCAAGACTAATGGCTAAATTTACAAAAGATGTTACCTGGCACACAGTAGCATTAGGTAGATAAACTTAAAAAGGTCCGTCCTCAAAATATTTGACCATCTGTTACATATAGTACATAGGCTAAGATCTTAAAATTTGCCATAGTCATGGAGTTTCTAAAGGCTGCTCATTTCTAACATGACTGCATTTTTAAAAGAGAATTATTTCAGTTGTACATCTCTTAATATGCAGAGATTATTTAATATATTTCAGTCACACTGTGGAAAGAGCAAAATTTGCTGACACTTCTGAGACATTTTTATTCTCCAATCTCTTGATTATAACAGTTTCTCCAAGGTAACTGCTTTGAAATTCATTTTCTAATCCTACAGTTTTCAATTGTTGGTTAAAGATTGAATTAGGAACAAGAGCCTAGCTCCTCAGAAGGCTCTCTGAGGGTTTGAACTTGTATATTGCTTTAGTTATGCTAGTAACTATGCACCACTTCTGTCTCTGCCCTTAGTTTAATTGAAAAAGGTAGTCTAAGAACTCTGTATGAAATGGACATAAATGTCAACTGACTTATTAATAGGTTAATTCATTCATTAGAATATACACTGCAAAACAAACATAGGACTTAATAAAAAGCAAATATATGCCAAGACTAAAAAATCTCCCACTGCACTAGTGTGTCAGCAGTGTATAGGCAAACAGCATTAAAAATCTGGCACAGAATAAGCAATCAAAATGGGGAAAAAATGAAACAGGCCCAAATACTGTGATGTTAGTAACAAAGTTTCCCAGTAACCATCAGGGGACCAATCTCATTCTAAAATAATTTTGACAAAGGTGTGGACAAAAAACTATCCTACAAAATCAGAGAACATTCTCAGTGAAGGGGTTAAAATGTCTATATAGTAAGAAGTGAATGATCTTGAGAATAGAGGCAGAGATGGGATGTAATTTCCTAGCAGAAAGTACAAGTCATGCACTCAGGGAGTAGACAAATGATACCTAACCTTCAAGCAAAATGATCCAATTTATCTTAAAACAGCAGTTCTTTGTTAGCASCTCATTTGGATAGAAATGGATTTCCGTGGAACAGCTTTGTTGGAATGCACTGGGGAGAAGTAATCCAAGAGGGAAAGA
This sequence comes from Eudromia elegans, assembly GCA_003342815.1. Lineage (NCBI taxonomy): Eukaryota > Metazoa > Chordata > Aves > Tinamiformes > Tinamidae > Eudromia > Eudromia elegans. The sequence continues at coordinate 6,863,675 of PTEX01000014.1, read as the reverse complement.
TAGCAACCAGTAGCTGGAGAAAGTCAGAGAGGCAAGGATCTTCTTCTTGCCAGTCAAAGCCCAAGGAGGATGCATGTCCTCAGTCCTGGGACTCCTAGCTCTTAGTTTGGGTAGTGTGCTACTCCAGATCAACCAAAAGGGAGGAGAATATAGTGCAAGAGGAGATCTTGTATGCTGTAAGAGCCAAAAGGAAACATTTTGGTCAGTTCATTTGATTCRAATATTTCAGAATGTTTCTTTTCTTTCTGATCAAAAATGAAAAATGAGCATTTTACTGTTCTATATGAAAATCATGCTAAGGCTTTTCTTTCTGTTTGTATTTCACTATTCATCTCCATAGAGGTTGAAGTTACATGTGAAAGTGAAGTTAAATGTGAAAATGGTTTCTAAATGTTGAACAAACTAAGTGATTTTCTGTTATAATACTGTTACAATTTAATATTAAGTGAGGGTTTGGTATTTGAAATAATATACTTACATAAATAGAAGAGCAGATGATATTGCTTTAAACTTTAAAGAATCCTATAAAGATAAGAGTTGTGGGCCCAGTGTGGTCAAGTTATTTCTGAGAAATAAGTTCAGACAAAATGTACTGATATTAAAAATAAAATAAAAGGGATAAACAATGCAGTTCTGTAGAATGGGAATAGCCCATATTTCATAAAAGAGCACACAGGTTTTCAGTGTGTCTATGCCTCCCAAGACAATGAACCAATGCATAGGGGGATAAACTACAATTTGTCCATCCATATTTTGTGGAGTCTCTTTTTCCTAAAAAAATAAATCAGAATCAGAATAGCTAATCTTAGTTGCTTTATATTCTATTGTACTCATTTTGCTGTGCAAAGTTAATGATCAAAATAATTCAATAAACAGGGACTATAAAGTGATGCAATTATACATAGATCCTTCACGTAAGATGATAGAAATCCATACCTGCAAACATTTGTAGTTTGTGGAAATAGGGGTAAGTAAGTATGAAAATTAAGTATAAAGCTGCTTCCCATGCAGTATTCTTGCTCAAAATACCGTAAACAATCATAAAAATAATCTAGCACCAAATATACTACTGCTGTAAGTGATTTATTCAAGCCCTTCTACTACTTATAAATAACTAGGAAATGAAAGTGGAAGCACTATTTCAGTAAGAGAGAACCAGGAAATCAAAGATCACAGATAAAATATCTAAAGAAGTCAATATTCACAGCAGAAAGTACAGTCATATAGTCCAAAATACCTCCTGAAATATTTTATCAAAACCTATTTCTAGGCATCCACAAGCACTAAAGACTTCAACTTTACCAAACACACTATTCACTGTAGGAGAAAAATTATTTCCTTCTATATACAGTGCAAAAGACATAGAATAAATGGTAAGTAAGGATTTTTCTTTGCATGCAGACTGAAATATGACTTTCAGATATTTAGGGTTTCATTACGTCTGCTAATGCACACACTATTAAATCTTTCAGCTATTTTTCCTTTCTGCTATCTTGAACAGCAAACKTCTTTCAGATTCTCCACACAAAAATATAGCAGAACCCAACATAAAGACAGTAATTTTTCTGAATAAAAAAGCCTAGGAAGAAAATTAATATTCTGGCATGTGTCAAATAAGTGTATTTTTCTAGTGAGCAGAATTTTACTTGCTGAAAAAACTCATGATTAATTGCTTAAAGAAGGCTGTAATATGGGTCTTGAAGCCATGTTCAGTCTGTGAAAGACACTACTGCTGCCACTGAAACACAGGCCAGTTTTTGGGCTGCCAGGTAATCAGTTTTCCATTTTAAAATTAATTCTACATTTCTAGGAATGCTCTTTGGACTCAGTCTGTTAAAAAAGGATAATGAATTTGAAAGTTAACATAATAACATTTGCAAGCAATGCTCAAAACTATCAGTCACCAACCATATACACACCTATATGAGCTGCTGCCTGTCCTCCTAAAGAGCTAAGAGGTAACAGAAATGCTAAGAGAAGAAAGAGGATATACATTTTTTTTTTCTTAGCCTTTTGGGGAAATACATAGTGCACATTTTTCTTCAGTGCAATGGAAAATATTCTTCCTGACTGAAAATCAGCCATGGATCTTCCCCCTGCAAGGAAGGTAACTGGCCAACACTGGCATAGCATCCACTAGGCAAATCCCCCCCYCACTTTTACTTTGCCTGACTCTGCACATATCTAAGGCAAAAAGACCTCAGTGTRAGGGTCTACTGTATTCCAAGATTCACCATCTGACTTTGTAAAAGCCTTTTATGTGTTCCTCCAAAGACATTGTTACTCCAATGAACATTAGAAACACAAAACATTTCTGGTTATGTGGGCTAGTATTTCCACAAGGATGAACAAGGATATAACAGCTGATCTTGAACTGTGAAAACACCGTTTTTGCTGAAACAGCAATATTCCTTGTTGTCCATGAAAATCACTAGTCGTTATGGATATTCAAAGACACAAAAAAGCATGCAAAGAGGCAGAAAAAGCCCTTTTTCTTCAATTAATATACTACTTGTATCCTTGAGTGCTATATAATATCAGTAGAATAACRTATGATCTCTTTTCTGTAGATCTGTCCATGATCAATGAATAATGTTTTGTAACTAAGGAAAGATCCAGTGAGGAAACTTGTTTTTAAATAGTCTCTAATCATGTACAGAGTTCCACCACTTATTAACATTCATTTTCAAGAGTTTTGCTGCTTAGAGTATCTATTTCTCCATAAGCCTGTTTGAAACGCTAATATACTTAATACCTATTTGTAATACCTAAGAAGCAATCTAGTGCATTCAAACTTAACACGTACTAATTTCCTCAAGACTCTTGAACACTTTGTGCTAATTATGTCTATTACTGTGTCATTTACTTTGAAATGATATGTGTGCTCCCTTCTGAAATAGAAATCCCCAATTTTGCTTAGTAATGAAGAAAGTTCTATTTCAGTAAGCCTTTCTGATCTAAGGACTCTGATTTCATTTAGAAATAATAGGTTTACTTATACAAAAAATGGTGACACATATGTTTAATGGAGATAAGTGACTGCTTATCAAATTTGTTCTAATTAGACATTTTTGCATTATAGGATTAAGATAGGCTCTGCTGGCATACTGCACAAGAAGCATGTATATTTCACAAGTGAGATAATTTAGTAAAAGTAATTTAACATGATTTTTCTACAATGTTTCTCTGATGTTAATGATTTTGAACAAAAAATTAAGTTTACAATGCTAAAAATGGTGAATACCACTATAATGAATTAGGAAATCTTTATATCTAGTATTCATTGAACCTAATGCATTGCCTATTTCTGTATTTTCCTACATGAAAATGTTTATTTTTTCATGAATATGAATCTCCATTTAATCAATTTGCTTTAATCCCAGTTAAAAATAATAATTCCCATAATGTGGGAATGTGCCACAGTTTCCATTGTCAAACAACTTTGGAAAAACTGAAATATGTAAATCTATCCTACCCCAGACAAATGGAAACYAGACAAATGACAATGTAGTTACGTACTTGAAAATTTGTTTGCTGAAGACACAATATACTTTATTTTCAGTTGTTTCCTCATATCAAGGGCCTAGCTAAAGATGAAGGCTCTAGTGCTCACCAAGGTGAACCAAAGCCTATGCAGAATCTGGTCTACTTACAGGAGTTTATGATTTTTTTTTTTTTCCCTGTCAGAGAAAGCTGGTCCCTGCTTGATAGACAGATGTAGGCTAGGTAAACTCYTAGCAGATGATGCCAGGAGAAGAAGAAAAAAATGTTGGAAAATAAGAATCAACAAGAGTAAATAGGACTTGAAATTGTGGCTGGGTATTTGATGCATTCTGATATTGATTTCTTATAGTTCAATAACAAGAAATGAATTATTCTGCTCTGTGCTATAGCGTTCATAGTCTGTACCATTTACCAAGAGATAGTTTTCCACATTTGTATCCCGAAAGAGTCTGATCCAGTGTAGGGACCTAGGTGCTACGATATTATAAACATAAGAAGAGGCCAAACCCTTAGCAATTACGGATATGGCATAATCAGCTTCAGTAATCTAGTAATTGAATTCATCTTGTTTTAGCAAGGTACCACTGCAACTATTAGTAAYTGCATTTACACTGATAAAGAATGAATTAGTAAACTGTTAAAATSCAATATAAAGTGGGTTCACTTAAGTCATGTTTGAAGATTGAATGAGAATCATGTACATAGTCTCTATCTATCAGCTAGCAGGTGGTAAATTATTCAACATAATATGATTATAAATGGTGTACTAATTCATGTTATAGAAATTTTGCTTTTGTGTGGAGCTTTGTGGGTTGGCAAACAGAACCATTTTAGTTTCAGTACAGAAGGTCAAATCCACTATAACCACCCCAAATTGTGTTGCCTTCAAACCTAGGTAGTGGAAAACATAGGAATTCTTGGCAAAGTCAAGGGGACTCTCCATGAAATAAAGTACTACATGCCATGAATAAGGTCATCACAGTGTACTGCCGACTTTACTGAGAGGAACTAAAACAGATATGGAAGAAATACCTTAGCATAAGAAGCATATTCCACGACCCAGAAAAAATCATAAATAGCAGGAGAAGGAACTTCCCAAACTGCTGAATAAAGTGATAACCGAAACATATACCAGAAAAGAATCATATATATGAAAATAACTTGTTGACAGAGAAGGATTAAAAGGCTTAATTAGAAGGTGCTGGAGTGATTAATTCAAATAGCTTACACTTTACCTGGAAATTGGAAACCCAGCAGGATGTATAGAACACAGATTTCAGTCTATTAAAAACAGTCTGTGGAAGCATCAGGAAAAAAATGCACAGAATGCACATTTTGGATCAGCATAATGACATCCATCACAYGCCTGTAGGGGTACTAAAAAGAAATGTTTAAATTGTGTACCAATCTCATTTTGCTGATAACAGTTTTCATCAGAAAAGATGAAACAATGTGACTTTCAGAATTTAATCATAAAAGACAAGGACACTGGATAACAGTAACCACTTTAAATGTCTCAGGAACTTGCACTGTAAGTGTGCATATTATCAWCTTGAAGGCAGACTAAAATACTTCAAGGCAAACTGCCCAGGTTATTTTAGCTCTTGAAGTAGGAAGGACACATAGTACTTAAAATGTATTATACAGGTTATAAAAGAGAGGCATATTCTCAACATCATATAAATATGAAATAGCCTGAGATAGAAAAGGGCTGTAACCAGAGGCTATTAGAGAGTCTTTAGCTGGAAGCTAAGTAAATAACTCTCCAATAAGAAAGACAGCATAGGAAATATTCAGTATTTTACCAAAGTGTAATATTGTATTTGTAAAGTGCCTAAAAGAAATATTTAATAGGCTGAATGATCTAATGACAATAAACAACAGACAAAAGAAACTAAACATATTTGCCAAATTACAGGTTGAAGTTGCAAGAAATTGCAAGGATAAAATCAGACATAAATTATAAAGTTCTTATTCAGAAAATTCACCAATGAGTCAGGAAATCTGATTGTGAAGAGGCCAAAGAAAGAAAGAATATAAATAATTTTACAATATCTTGCTGAAAAATATATATATGTATCAATATCTATAGACACATACATCCATACATACACGTACCCGCAGATATACAAACATCAATCTGTAAGGGCCAAAATCGGCACTTGGCTTTCTAGAACAGAGGAAAATGAAGAAAGGCTTACAACTGATTTCTATATCCTTCTGAGAAAAAATCACCAACATGAAAATTTTATTAAGTAATCACACTGCTAGCTCAATTACATTTAGCAAAATAAAAAAGAAGTATTGGGTGCAAATTGAAACCAGGAAGTTCCATCTCAATATCTTGACCATTCTTCCAGCCTTAACCATTCTGTGATTCTGTGATTTTGTGACCTCCTGATGCAGGCCAGGATCCCACTAGCCTTCTTGACAACAAGGGCACATTGTCCTTACGAGATTTTTTACTTGGAGATCTTTTACTTAGTTTATCTTCTTGGCTTCTAACCATTACTAGCCTATCTGGACTATCATCATGCATTTTGCAAAGAATTTCTATTTTTAAAACTCTGCAGGGCAATTTTAATGGATGTTCCCTTAGGACATTACAAAAGCTTCCTTTATTTACTCCATACATTTAATGTCTCTGCTATAGACTCCATACTGGAAGGGTTTTCTTTTCACAAGGACACCACTGCATATCTCTGATTGTACAGTCTCCATTCTTGCAGATACTGAAAATCTGACCGGTCACAGTTCCTGAACAACCTACTCTTGCTGACCCTGCTCTGAACAGGGCAGGCTGCACTGCATGATCTCCAGAGTCCCTTCCAAAGTCAACTGTTCTGTGATTCACCTACTCAAGGGTCAGAGGAATTATGAAATGCACAAAAAATCCCTGACTGTAGAATCACAAATAGTAATAAGTGCACCAAAGGAAGCAAACCATATGCCACTTTTGGATCTACGCCCAGGAGTGACAGAACTCTAACCTGAAGCCCAGAATATATTCTTCAGGCAAAATTGTACCTGTCCTCAACTAAATGGCATTAGCAAACACTAGACTGAAGAACACTGAAATATCAGTTTGAAATTGGTGTGTAATGATGCCACAAAAAATCAGATATTCTCTTTGCATTTGAATTTCAACTGGAGGAAAACTATGCTGTGATATAACTCATTTCCATTTCACTCACATATAGGAAAACATCCTCAAAATAAAAAAATCTAGTTCCCTAGAAAGCTGAGGGAGGTCACCTATATGGAGTAAAATACATATATAAGCATATGCACTAGAGTCCTAAAATACAAAGTTCAACGTAAGGAAAATAAAAGGAAATTTAAAGATATGAAGAATGGTGAAATATGCATAAAATCCACATTAGAAACCTGAGGTAGCCCATTTCTTACCGAAATAGTGTTTGAAAATTTAGTTAAGAACTTTTAGATCATATAGATTTTATCTATATCCTTTTTAAGAGGAGAATCTATAGATTTAGCTGCCTTTTTAGCTGGGGAAGCAGAGTATTAGAGACAGACATCCCTTTGGGCAGTTTGAAAACACTGCTGCATCTGAAATAAGTTAGTGAACATCACAAGTGAAATGAAAGGAAATAAAATGTGCATATTTTTGGTAATAAAATGACACACGCATTTGCTATCAAAATCAAACATCAGTGAAAGTAATAGTCTTGTCAGAATTATGGCTGGGATTGGACAAAGAGGACTAGTGAAGATAACAACAGACCTGGATTAAAGGTGGGGGGGGGAGGGGGAAAAAGCAGCAGATCTCAGGAGACTTTGTCTACGCAGCCGCAGCCAACTTTAAACAATTCAGTAACAGAAGTGTTACATTAGAGGATACTAAAAAAACCCCAACATTCATCCTCTTTGCCCTTGAAAGCAACAAAAATGATTTGAATAAAACATAGAAAGGAGGTGGGTATGTAGAAAACATGTTATTTAGCAGTAGTTATTCTATTATCAATTTAGCAAATCTGAACTGATGAGCAAGTTTTTAAGTACTAACTAGTACAAGTGAAGGTATAGAATAAAGGAAAGAAAATATTAGATCACAAATGTCCATAGAAATCTGTTTTATCAGAGTAGATGTCAGGAATTTGATATGACCAGAGATTTACTTCATTAGGAAAGCAGTAATCGTTAGGCAAGAAGGTTGCATTGTGATTACTCTAAGTTATGAGCAATTTCACCACACTGTCTATTTTTTTCTCATTGCTTCTTATCTGCCAGAAGAATGTATGTGTACATTTTCACTCAGGAGAAAGGGTACGGCCTCCTAAGCAATCAACACTAAGACTTCCCTGCAAAATGGCAAACAGGGAAACTTCCTGAGAGGACGCTAGTCCTCAAAGTCTCTTTTGAGCATTCTGAGCATTTGAGACCACTCTAGTTATAAACTCATGCCACTTGCTTATCAAGAGTGAAACTCTGAACCTGCATATTAAGAAGATTGATCCTGAGAAAGATAACTCTGTTTATTCTTTGCAATAGGGCTGTGAACTGAATTATCCTAGACCTAGAGTACTGCAAAGCAAGTATACACTGGCTTGTGGGAAGAGCACATCTTGGAAAGTCTGCATAGCACTTTTTAAATTATGAAGACTTTCATACTTTAACTATTTAGAGCAAGTCTTTGAAACGTGGTCTGCAGACAACTCCGAGAAAAATGAAACTCTTTTGTCTTACAAAATTCAGTTCAGGTTCAGGTGATCAGGATTATGACATTAATGTTTACTGCACTTTTGGCAAAACTCTGGCAGCATTGTAAGCTAAGACAATATGAATATTACAGTTCAACATCTATTCTATTAGCAAATCCCAATTTGTTACCCAGAAAATGTTCAATTTAAAGTTCCCGACACTCAATGAGATTTGTSCCCTAGGCCTGTGCAGGGACTCTGTGTGAGCCTTGTTCTTTTTTCTAGTAATAGAAAGAGAAGAGAAATACTTTTTAAAAAGTTTGTAGAATAAACACATAGACTCCTACATATGGACAGTGAATATTTTCAATAAAATATTTTACATTTTAAAATTATAATATTTTTTCAATAAAAATTCTGTTATCATGGAAGATTACTCACAAAATTTACTTCCCAAAATCTGAGAACCTATAACTCTTCATATTGCCAGTGAAAAAAAATCTCACATGGAATAGAGAAATCCCTGTTACACTACGATAATGAAGTTAATTAACCAAGCTTTTACTGCTGCATCGCAGAATGAAGTCTAAAAGATTATTACATTTTATGTTAAATACTTGATTTTTGTTAGAAAAAATGATGGTTTAGAATTTAACTGTGAATTAGCTAAAAAAGTAAGTGCTGGTATAAATATTGCTTAGCGTCCCCCAAATAACGAGACAAATCCCACGTTACATCCTACAGGAAATTACAAATAAGTTTACCTTTATAATCTAATTCATATGCCCATGTCTTTTTTTGGCTTAGCTGCCAGCACCATCACCAAACTGGAACTAATGCATGCCTGACATATTTCTAACAATAACAACCAAGGCTTGTTTGTTGGAGATATTCAATTATAACTCAGCTATTGTAAGGGTTAGCTCATGTAACGTGATTTGTTGCCATATCAGTATTTCTTTTCTCACTTCATGTGACCTACAGCAGGAGAAAGAGGTGAAGGAGGAAGGAAAAAAAGATAAAAATAGTCTCTTTAAATTCCGTTTTAAAGATGCTCAAAGAAATGAGCTCATAGGCAACCTTGCAGAAGCATCAGCTTTTCTGTCCCTGCTCATTTGCTTGAACATCTCTGTTCAGCTACATCCAGATATGAGGTAGGGCTTTGTATTCCATACGCTGACTATACTATTGGCAATCAAATGTCCACCTACCTTTTTTTACTGACAACTACTGTTGTCATATTGCTTGTGATGTGACAAAACAAAGAGAGATCATTAAAAAGAACACGGCTTTACCACCAGCAAAAGCACAAAAGCAAAGACTGCAGAATAAAAGGATGTATGAAAAGAAAATTTTGAGGAACAGCCTCAGACGCGGTGAGAAATACAATGGAGATATATACCAAAAAGAGTTCACCTGGTCAGCACAAACTAAAAGAGACAGTGAAATTAGTTCAAAGATTTCTTTAAGCACAAATGATATGACATACTTAATGAGAGGAAAACCAAAAAATACCTCTCGTTTTCTCAAGCATTTCTCGCAGTATGTAGCAATAATGATTACCAGAAAATAGTTTGCAGTTTCCATTTGTTTTGAGAACATAAACCAGATTTTATTTAAAAAGCCATTTCATAAAAATGACTTTTCATGGTGAGGAGATAAAGGAAAATTAGATAGGAAATTCAATCCTGAAAATATTTCTTTCGTCCTATTCCAGTTTCTCTGCTTTCTAAATGTCTGCTTTTCCTCTTTAGTGTGTGCTTTTTTTTTTTTTTTTTTTTTTTTTTTTTTTTTTTTTTTTTTTTTTTTTTTTTTTTTTTTTTTTTTTTTTTTTTTTTTTATTTAAAGATCTTTAACCTATTTGGATTACATTTTAAGTCCAAAGTTACTGTATCTTCTATTCTGTGACAGATATTTGCAAGCCAGCAGGGGCTAATGGTAGAAAAAAGCATACATATGAGCTTGAGAGATCATTGTTGAATCGTAGCATGGAGCCCAAGATAATATGGGTATATACACTCTAGTTTTACTGAGACAGACTTTGAACTGTCACAGGTTTGGATATCAGTTGGTGAAATACTTCATTTCAAGGAAATTATATATATTTTCTGTATGCGCCAAAAGAAAATTTGAACTTAATCCAGTGAGACTTGGGCCCCATGCTGCTTCAAATAAGATTAAAGGGATTGCCTGCTAGGGTGAAGTTCTATTTAGTTTATAAATATTCATTGCTATATTGAAAAGTTTAAAGCAGACTGCATTTCAGTTAATTGCTCACAGAAAATAATCTCCTTATTTAAAAGAATACTGTTAATTAGATTTTCAAGAAAAAAAAGACTGGGAACCCAAGATTTTGTACAAAGACAGGGCTTCAGGCAGCTGAATTTTATGAAAGAAGTGATTAGATCAATTATGAGGGTTAAATGAGTTGTTAGTTTGGTACCAGGATATTTTGCAGCTACAAGATAATATCAGTATGTTTTTAAGGGATAATTTAGAATTGTACATGAATGTTCTCAGTCAATTGGCTGCTCCTGAGTGTTTAAAACCACAGAATCCCTAACTCCATGAGACAACAGTAAATTACTTAAAAGATTTAGTCATAGCACACAAAAACAGAGATTAGATCTGTCAGAGTAACAGAATCAACTGTATTTGAGGTGCTGAAACAACAAAACCTTGCTCGTCATTATCAGTAGACAGTACAAGTCGTGCCAACTTGTCATGTGGATCACGGCCACAATGTGTTTTCATTACCCAAAGAATCATTTGTTAACAKGAGCAGAAAAGCAGCATTTGCCTTGTGAGACAAAGTCATCTAAAGTGCACTGCTAAATCTGTATTTSCAGGAACAGTATTAACAAGGCATAATGTTGGAATTCAGTAAGAAGTGGGAAAATATTGATGCTACCGAAAAATACTGATCCTCTGACTTAGTTTCTTTGCCAAGAATCACACACATATGTTCAGAGAGAAACTACTGTTTGTCTCATTTTCTATTTATCATGGGCTGTAATGATCTAATGGTTGTCCCATATAAAAGAGAGAGAGAGAAAAAAAAAGAAGATTTTCTTTGATAAAGGACCTGTCTATATGGGGCAATAAATATGGAATGAGCTAGGATGTGAATTGATACGGCACTAACTCCTCTCATTAACTTACCAGAAGAGMACTCCCACTCTGCCCTGAGTGCTGATATTAAACAAATTTACATAATCTTTGGAACTGTATTAAGATATATTGCATAAAAGCTTTCTCCAGTAGGATATTGTCTTTGCCAAACAAGAGAGGTTAGAGTGACAGCTACTAAAGGACCAACAACAGCATAATAAATTCCTTTTCCTCATTAACTTCTGCCTTTAGACAGTCTCAAAAGCTCTCTTATGTGTAGTTAAAATCTGTCTTCCAGGCTACACTGGCAGAAAAAGAACCCACTTTGATTATTTGCACCAAAGGTTAATCATCCTTATTGTTAAAAAATGGTGCCTCTTTTCACACTTGGAATCTCTAAAAACCTCAGCTTTCAGTCTTCAGTTCTTGTTTTTCTTTTTAAGTATTCAATTAAGGAGYCCTTTAATAGTCTGATATGAAAGTACTTACACCCTGAACTGAATCAAAAGGGGAACTATTGAAGTCAAAGGATAAAGCGCTCATCATTTCAGACAATTTGACTATGTCAGAAAATCCTAGAAAGTTTTGCTTTTTTTAATTCATTCATGAAATTTGTTTTCAAATGTATTGGAAGACCATGCCTATTTTATTCAACACTGCAGGAAAAGGTTCAAAGTAAAACTGTTTGACTTACAGGGCTATGCATGATCTCTGTACCATAGACACTTACAGGGACATCCTGGTGCTCATTCCCCCGATCTTTTCTAGGTTGCTACTAAAGTAGGAATGAGTCCAGTATGTGACTCTCTACGTACACGGGTGTAACGTGATATTCCTCAGAGCCAGTACAGTTCTGTATCATTAGCAGAGCAAACATCTGCCCTGATAAAATACAGGGAGAAATCTGTGCATTAAACGTTCTTCCTAGTGAGTATGAATTTGGAAGAAACAAAAAGAGTAAAAACTAATGTAAATCTTTGAAAATTAAAACACATAAACAGCATATAACTTTGGTCATTAATATTCTCTTATGATTTCAGAGCTATCTAAATTGCAATAAGAGATACACTCCTGTACTTTGAATATGATTTATAAGAGCAGCAGGAAAACAAAGCMGTAGTTGTAAAAGTTTCTCAGCCATCAATAAAAATAAAAAAAAWTCTAAACCAGAAAAGTGAAAGAAAAAAATATAATTTCTTGGCTGGGATAGCTATACTCATAAAAACAGATAAGGACTCCAGATGCATCTTGATGACTTTTCCTTTCAAAGGAAAAAAACTCCTTCCCAATATAGGAAAATGTATAGAAAAAAAATCTCTCCCAATTAAATGCTGCAATCTTTCAAGCATAAAATAGGGCTTTAGTACTCAGTTTTAAGAGAATGTGTCTACAGTTTCCTTTTTATTTTTGCCTGGGTCTACAAAATGAAGAAATTTGATAATTTGACCTTTTTAAATGATTATAAATTTGTGTACGACTGAAAAAAAGGACTTTATATGGTTTAATTTATGGCAGACAAAGGTGCAAACTGAATGAAAATATTTAAAGAAAACCTTAAATTGTTGATCTAAAGTTGAATTAAAAAGAATGTATAGATAGCAGAAGAAATAATGATGAAAATCAGACAGTAAATGGAAATCTCCGTGCGAGTATAATCACACATTTGTAGAATATTAAGCAAAGGAATGGAAACATTTCCCTTTAACTTTTCCTTGTGAATTTAATGTGTAATTAGTTACAAATATTACTGCATACATAAAATGAATTCTATTTTAGAGAAGATTTTGCTTTTGTTTCATAAAATCATAGAATTGTTATCGCTGGAAAAGACCTTGGAGATCCAACCATAACCACATCACCACCATGCCTCTTAAACCATGTACCTAAGGGCCTCATCAACATGACACATCAACACTGCCACAGCTTATCCACTAAGATACCTAAAAAATACTTGCAATTTTAACAAAATGTGATCAAAAAAATTGTCAGAGTGTTAACAAAATGTGCTTGAGTAAAAAGAACAGCCTTAGTATTTTCAAACTCTTCCTCCAGATGATCTTTTTGGCATAATTATTGATGGCTTTTCAACAGACAATTTTTTTTTTTTTTTCTTTTTATGCAATTCCCTAAAAACAGTGCTCTAGATAGTTGAATTTTATAGAACACTTGAATAGTTTTAATTTATTACCTAGATCATATAATCTAATCAACATTTTGCTCTGGTGTCAATATCACACAGATAAAATTCTTAAAGTTCTTAAAGACATATCAAACAAATAAAGCAGAATTCCTTTTTCACTGAATTAATCAGCTTTTCCCAGTATAATCACTGCAACCAATTCAAGTACTTGTAATGAGTTTTTTTTACCCTAAACTTTTCACAAGTTTTATATGGGACACAAGACCCAAAACCATTCTGCTTAATCTATTCAATTATTTCTCATTAAGGAAAACATGTTCCCAATCCATAGTCAGCTTGTTGCTTCTGATCTAGATGTACATAATGGCTGTGTCCAAAAGATTACCCATTCTTTCTAGTAATATTTGATTGGGCTAATAATAACTCTTATTACAAAACTCTGGAAAAAAGTGAAATTATTTGCTATTAAAACAACTATTAAAACAATTTTTACTTATTTTCAAATAGGATCAAAAGCCAGAGACAGGGACATTCTCTGAGACAAGTACGGATGATGAAACTCTTTCTGAGGAGTACCAATCATGCTGTTCCCTTATTCCAAGTACATAGAGAACCTATACCTGCACATATGTATCAAATAAGCAATATAAATCTTTGTAAATTGTTTTAAGTAGCATACTTTACTACCTTGTAATATTATCATTAACTGAAACTTGTAAGCTGTTGTCTGGCTTCATGGACCACATCTGTGTTCAAGTATACAAAGTAATCTTTAAGTCTAAAAAAGGTTATTTTTCATGACCTTTCCACAGATATTCCACCCCAGAATTATCTGAAAGCCACTTGTAATACAAGTACTTTAACTCCTGACTCCTTTATGCAGTCTGTAGCTTAACATTTCTGCTTTTTCATAAAATACAGAATAATGACAAAACTGATCTTRAAATTGTATATGCTTCAATAACTCATCTTAGAGGTGGAAGCAAAAATCAATGTTTTGCTGATTCTTTTGAATTAACACAGCACTTTTTATTCTAAGTGGATTACTGTTCTTTTGGCAGAAAGAAATACCACATACCTGGATAGATAGTGACAAACCAACAAAATATTGTTTGGACCAAATTTGTGACATTAATTTCCTTCAGATATTAACAGTGAGAAATAATCTGTATACCACAGCRAAGCTAAAAGTACAGCCAAATTTGTTTTACCTAAAGGTTACAGCAATAGAATATAATTTTCTCTGGAGGGAAAAATTATGTAGAATTAGTACAGGCTGTTGAGACAAGTGACATCTAAAGTAAGAGTTAACTGTAGCACACTCTCCCTGGGTCTTCATTTACCTAAGGATATTGCATAAAAGAAAAATACCATCTGTTTGCAGACAGAATCAATTTTTGACGTCGGGTATCAAGGACACTGGGAAAGTAGCAGACCTGGTCCCTAGGAGCACAACAAGTCCATAACAAATAGCAAAAGATGAAGCATGGGCTTATTTTACTGAAATACTAAGTGCCGAGAACTTCACGTAAAAGTCATGGGGAGTTGTAGGCTCTCAGAATCTCTGAAAATCAGACTGACTAAAAAATTAATTAAAATTATGCTAGGTTAACATATATAAAACACATTTATTTTATTTTTTATATGAATGGGGTGTGCTTGATGAGTTACTCAGTGTTCAAAACAGTATTTATATTAGAACAGTGGCAAAGGACATACTAATAATCTGTGGAAATCAGTAGGAAAAAATCTGGTTTATGACATAAACTCTGAAACATGGTATGTTTTAAGCAGAGAGGAAGTGCCTCAGATCCACATTTAAAAAGGCAAAGAAAATTCAGTCTTGAAGTGAAATTTGAAACAGAAAGAAAAAAAGGAGGAAAGTCATTAGCCTTCTGGTGTGTAATTCTTATTCTTTAATTTCCCTTAGTTTTCAAAATATGTAAAGAGGCAAAAACGGTCTGAGCATGGTTGTCTAGAGAATAAGGAAATTATTCTTTCATTAATAAAAAGAAAATCAAAGGATACTAAATTAAAGATATTTTGCATATTTAGCTTCTGTATGAAGGAATGTAATGTGCAACAAATGCAAAAAAATTAGGTGACATTATTACATCAAAATGGAACAAGAAATATTTTAAGGAGGAAGAATTAAATTTATTAAATTAAAATATGATACATATTTAGTAATGCTACTACAAAGCATTACTGAAATCCTAAGTGATTACAATTTTCAAGACTTTTCCAGTGACTTCGGATGCAAAATCCCACTTTGTAGAGCAGTTCAATAAAGTTTTCAGTAGTAGTTCAATAAAGTCTTAAATGTTTCTGAAAACATTACCTAGACTCCAAGTATTGTTCATGCAATAGACTGCATAGTCTATTGCTACTGCATGTCATACTCAATGTGGTAAAAAAGCGAAGGAACGAAATAAGAGATTCAGGTGCATCCATAACTGAATATGGTTCACAATGAATACTGATCAGAGGAAAAAAAAATATCTATAGTTGTTAGGGGACATATGAAAGAAGGACTTAATGAATAAAMCAATATAAGGATATACAAGAATAACAAATTCACTTTCTGGCGAGCTACTGAAAGATTTTTCTTTTTTATTTGGAAATTAATGAATTCAAGATTTAAGTCCTCATTTAAAATAATATGGCTGTGAAAATGAGTGTTCTGAAATTTTAAAAGAAATTAGTTTTTTCAAAACAAATTTATCATAAATTCTTAGCAACCTCAGTAGGAAGATAGAAAGAATCATAATCATAAAATGTGAAAGCAAAAAATATCTTGATGGAGCAAAATCATATTTATTTGATTTTATTGTTTGATTTGGATATTTTGACTTTTTTAGATCATGGTGTAGGATGATAGGATGACTGAGAATAGGGAATGCCTTAAAAATTTTTCAAAAATCTTATTTAACTCTAAACTTATTGCTCAAGGTTTTATCTCACATCATAACCACCAGCAYCATCTTGAAACAAAAAGTAATTTTTCTTAGGATTTCACTTCATGAACTAGATGATTGCATTTTTTATTTTAAATGTGGTAAGCATTCCTTTAAACTGAAGCCAAGGACTGCACTCAATGCTGAAGCCATATCCATTGCTCAATGGGACTTACGAGTCCAACAGTGAAAACTTTCACATACTCTTATGTTAAGCAGCAGCAGCACTATTCATGAAATAGTAATAATTTTCTCTTCCAGGTCAGGAGAATGGGGCTCACTCATGAGGACCTTGGATTTCATAAGAGAAAAATAATGAAAAATATTACAGTTTACTTTTAAAAAAGTAAATTAACCATTCTTGAACTCTCTACTTTTTTTTTTCCCAATACCATGATTTCTGCAAAGTTTAAGATGTTATGTTGTGGTTTAAGGTTTAATTTTAGTCTAGATGCATTTCTGCATTAAAATTATGCAAGAAATTTATCCTCATTTGCAAGAAATATATCCTTGCAAAAATAAATGGGCTGATTAACCCATTTTTATGAAATCAAAAACAATACTGAAATTCTGGTTCATGACAGCAAGCCTTTTATTCCAGCTGCCAGAACRTATCTTAACTCTCTGTAGATCCTCTCCTTTTATCAATACTGCCAGTGAGACAGACAAGAGCATCTTCATTCATCTGACAACTATGCAGCCCCTCTGAAGGGGAAGTCACCATATTTACTGACAAAGAGGTAGAGGAGAAGAGGAAAAGCCACAATACAGTAAAGAATTGCTTAGAGCCAAGAAAAAGATAGATTGTTCATGAAGGAACCAGTCAAGAAAACTTAGGCAGATCCTGGCCCAAGAGAGTAAAACATTAAATTTTTGGTAAAATGAAGTCTAGATATTTCTGTCAAATGAACACAAAAATTAGATGCTACTTTGCACTAYCATTTCACTATCATTTGCACAAGCAAAGTGTTAAATGATGACAAACTACAGCATTCACGTATTCCCAGCACATTCTAGCATAGGTGACAAACAAGTTATTCTAAGTATTAATAATCCTATAAAAGGCAGACCAACAAAATAGTGTCACATGGCGTTAACACATCAAAGTTCACTCTGTGAATAAGTAATTCTTAAKTAACTGTTATAGCTTATTATAACCTGTTAAGTTAATCTATCAATACATAAACAGACAAATTAAATATTGTACAAGGATTGAGGACAGTTTACCAGCCATCTGTAGTGCAGTAAATTTCCCAAAGCCTTTCAAATTTTATCTGTACTAATGTCGTATGTGCTGTTAAATCAACAAAAATTCAGCAAAATCCCATACTCTATGATTTTGATTTAATTGCTAAAATTCCAGGAAGAGAGTAATTTTTGACTGCCAGCCTTTATACCGGGACTCGGAGAAGACTGGAAGGATATCTATTTTGTTGCCCTTAATTATTTTTTGTTTGTAAGTGTTTTAAACATTTTTACTTAGTGCAGTAGTATAATCACATTTTATAAGTCAATGTGCTTCAATATGACATATGCTTCAATATAATGTTTTAAATGACAATGCAGGGCTGAAACACTCCTTAGAACTTAACGGTATTGGTTGCTAATCTTGACAAATACTCAAGGAGTTCCCACTGTTTCAAGTGAAAACAGGTGTAATTACATTACTAGGAACTTAGCCTTGTAGCATAAATATTCATGTAATTAGTCCAAGATTATTACAGTTATTATTTGCACAAACAAGAGTTACAAGGTTACAGCAATCAGTCTAATTATTTTGTCTTTCTGACAACAGCTGAAAGCTATAAACATTTGCTCTCAATTATCCTTATTTATACAATGTGAAGATCTGGACTCTGGATTTCATAAAGTAACATATTTTATATGTGGTTTCCAGGAGTGTCATTTTGTCTGAAGGATTTTTACTATTTAAGCACCTTCGGGGTATTTCTATGCTAAATTCAGCCTGGCGTTAAAAGGTCAAAAAGCAGATGCATCAGTAAAATAGCACAACTTCCTTCAATTTGGCATTTTGTAGATGTACAAAATAAATAATGCTGAGGGAACAAAAGAAAGGAATATATCAGGAAATTTATTCAAAGATTAAGTAGATGCTGAATTTTTCCCACCTTAACAGTCTTCTGTGCTCTAAGATATACTTTTTATTAACTCTAAACAGCTTTTAAAAATCAGATTCTTAAAGAAACTCAGAWTTTTTTTTTAAATATTAGAAATACCTGGTCTAATATGTGCAGGGGGATCTTCCTGATAATTCTGTTATTAGTAAAGATAAATCCATACAGGATGGAATTTTTTTTTTTTTTTTAAAAAAGAGAACCGATTTATTGTAACTTAACAAAATCAGATAGACATATTATTCATGATTGTACAACATCTGTAGGCATTAAGTAAGATAGTTAATTATAATTCCTCTGCTAAGAGTATACATTTCATTTAACAAATTCTCACCTACTGTTGTTGGAATTCTAACAGCACTTAAAGTAAAATTCTTAGAAAAGGCAAATCACACGAAGCCTACTTTACCTACAGCAGTGTAATTCTAACATCAGACTGTTTTCAGTTCAAGTATGAGCTTCTCTTCAGCCAACAACTTCYCTCCAAGTCTCTCTGTTCTCCATTAAAAATGCTTGGGGAGAATCTGGCTTCTTTATGAAAACAYGTAAATAGTAAGCCAGTAACTTTAGGTCTCAGGCAGAAATTATGTCTTCTTCAGATAGATTATATCCTAATTATAGCTTAATTAGCCAGAGAGGAAAGAAATACAGGATTGTTTCTCCTTGGCTGTACAGCACTAGACATGTTATATGAATGTGCCTAGCACAGATGATGTAAAATCATTTTTTGGACAATACTTTTAGGGGATATCTTTGCATTTCTGTTCAGTTACAGATTGGAGTGACAAAAAGTTTTGTGGAGATTTTTATCCATTCCTTTTTTGTAATTTTTCTTACTGGTAAATTGTTTAAAGTAAGTTGTAATGCAGATATCATGTTTTCTTTGTTTGTTCTTTAAAACCTGCAGCCTTAACGAAACTTGAGAACCTGCTTGGTTTGTTGCCTTCACTGCTCTTTTAATGCAATACAATGCATATACAATACTAAATGAGAATGGAAATTGTGCGATACTTACAAAAGAAAAATGAACTTTCAAAGCACAAAGTAAGAGATACAACATGCCCACTACTGGCTTAAATTTAAGAATGACTCCAAGAATGGAACTGAATGGAATTGCTTATTGTTGCTTTGTGTCACACTATACTTTTTTTTAGATAGATTAAGCAGCTGCAAAGCCCATAAATACAACTGAAATTCACAGAGAAAAAAATCTGTAAATATAAGAACTGGATAAGACCTAAGTAAYATTTCCTAAATAATGTAGTAAGACAAGTATATAGTAAGACAAGAGGAATTTCAGCTTGTCAAGTGCAATGCTGTCAGATTTTTCAACAGCATGTACTAGCTTTGCATTAGACTATGAGATCTGATTTATACCATATTGACTATTGGAGCAAAAAGAACAAAATAAAAATGATGCACAAAAAGTTTGTTACTATAAAAGATTATTTCCATCAAGCTTCTGAGAAAAGTAATAAAAAATCCAGAAACCTAATAAAAATACTTTTTAGAAAGCATAAATAATAAATAATTAAGCAGYAGCTTTTAAGATATCAAAGATATCTGTAGAACAAATAAACTCTACATCTTTAGAGCATGTAGAATATGAAATATTAAGGAAAAAAATCTACGGGGCATCTTTTAAACATAAAATCTTGCAAAGAGGTGTTTTCCAGTGCCCTGAACTAAGTAGAAGAATACACAGGGAAGGGCTATGGGAGAGAAAAAGAAGAATTATGTGGAAACAAAGTAGATTTTGCTCTTGGAGAACTATGAAGCACATGTTATAATACTGTGCATGACATCCTCTCAGTACTCTCAAATAATAAGGTTTTCGAGACTTTTTAATTCCATCACTTAATAGTTTAACAGTATGAAACAATGTACCCTCTAGAACTCCAGAGACTGTCTGCATAGTTCACAGGGATAATCCATGTCCTTATAAAGTAGAATGTATTGTCCATGAGCACTGGCAACACGGGAGATTTTAGGAACCATTTTATTCATTTTTTGGCATGGCTCATCGAGTTTTGTAGTATTTTGAAACCATTTTCTATATTCGTTCTAAAACAAACCATTGTACAAAATGACAGCTTGCCTAAAGTACTGCACTTTTGAAGCAAGACACTATTAAAACAAAGAGAATAAGTAGAATAAGTTTTGGCTTTACGCTTAGCATTTATTATCTTTTATGCAAGTGTAGATTATACGTCACCAGACAAACAGTTACACAAATGAAAAAATACTGGAGACCTTCAGTACATACAATTAAGAACTTTTTAGTTTTTTCTATTGCATGAATTTCAGAATACTAAGAACATTAAGTTTTTTTTAAATGAATATAATATTCTATGAAAAGAATAACCAAATAGGAACTGTCTGGATTTTGGAGGAATTTGCTTGGTTGGCTGACATATTATGCAAAATCATTTTATCTATTTTGGAGATATCATACTTCTAAAATATTCATTGTTGTTCACTGTTGGAGATAAGATCCCTGAGTATTTCAAACACTAGCTTTCCATTATGTCGTGATATGTATAAGAAAAGGTGACCATTTTAAAACTAATCTAATTAAGTGAACAGTCTCATTTTAATTAAAAAAGAGCTATACCTGTCAAATGGTTTGAATTTCAGAACATTCTCTAAAATTACACCCACTGGTGTTATGGAGGGAAAGGTCACAAAGATTGTTAGTGCAAAGAGGGTTGCAATGTTTTCAAAAGTTTTGTAAAAGTCCTTCCTCATTCAAAGTTTGCTTATCTCTGAACTTTACTACTATTTTGTATCCTGAAAAAAAAAAAAATTCTATGAAAGAAAATATCTAGGGTTTGATCAACTTATTGACTTATTACTGCATTCTTATGTAGCTAAAGTTCTTGTGTAAGAGAAGTGATTGGAAGCACATAATGTTTTATGCAGCACAAGCTGTTCAACTGAATATATCTAGCAATTACTTGTAAATAGAAAACAAAGCATGACCTACAGGAACAAATTCAGAAATTCCTTGTGAACCTTCCCAGTTTTTGCTCTAAGAGGAACAATTGCCATATATGAAGCTTGTATGATGGGTGTGCTTTTAGTTGCCATCTGAAAATACTAGCTTAAATTGCATTCAAAGGGAAGAGAAACAAAACAGAAGTGTAGTAGAAGATTCAATGTTAAATAGTTCTGTTACATGATGGAAGATTAACTACACTATACAGAATTACAGCCCTCTCACGTTCCTCTTCATCCTCATTGTGCAATTAACTGTAGAAGTTATAAGAAAAACAATATATGGGCAAATATTACTTGTTTGGCTGGTTGTTAAAGAAAATTTATTTTCTGTTTGATGGAAAGGGTATGTAAGAGATCTGATAGACTATCTTGAATGACATAATGAAAACACAGCACCTCAAAGTGATCAAAAGAAATCTTATTTCATATAAGTGACGAAAGGTTCGAAGATTCAATATCTATTTTATAAAGGGTTATGCTAAAGGTTATTGTATTTCTTCAAAAGTTATTCTGTATGTACTATAGCTCTATTCATTCTTTATACCCATATGTAGCTGCTTATCACCTTAACCCCAGGAATACTTCCATTACTTTCTACTTTCTATAACAGTAAGTTCTCCATAAGCATAGACTAAATTCTCCTCATTTATGCAGGTATCACAGAGAGAAAATAGTTTTGAAATAAATAACATTACTTAGTATATGAGGCTTTTAAAAGCATGAGAGAAATTAGAATTATATACTGTTGAAATCTTGTTGCGCAAGACTTCATAATAGTTTCATAATAGCTTCATAATAGTTTCATAATAGTTTATATGTTTGCATCTGGTTTGATTTACTGTCAAGACTGAGTTCGTTAATATTCTATCTCAGGCATCAAAATGTCTCTTTTCAGTCTTACACTCTGATTGTCAGTTTTAGAAGCTGATATGAACGTGTCTTCCACAAGGATAGAACGTTCTTACAAATGTCAGAACAAAAATAGCTTAATCTTCCAAAAGTCAAGGAAGAGGATCCAGTTTCCTGGAGGCTGAGCAGTAATTTGACAGATAAGACCTGGGGAGTTCACATGTTAAACTTATGCATTTATCTTAAAAAATCTACTGCTTTTGTCTGCATTTAGGGGAAGCTACTACTTGAAAAGCATATCCCATGTTGCCCTTCTAAAGCATATGATATTTTGTGGTAAAATGGTTTGTAAACAGGGACACTAATGCCAAAAGTACTATGACAATTACGGTGTGAATTGTAGCAATTGCAAAACAGTCTGTAGTTTGTCTATATTTTATGAGTTTACAGTATGACATCATTTATAGTTKTATATACAGTTGTTACCTATGCAGAAAATCGTAACATTCTGACCTCAGTAAAGAATATCATGTCACAACAACCATCTAATTAATCAAATGCATAAGATGATAGAGTATGCTGGTAAAATACTTAGTTTGAAAACTATGCTTTCAGAGACTGAAGCAATCCATAACAACTTTTCATTAAGAAAATGGCTATTTCATTAATTACAATGTCACTCTCTTGCTTTTTTCTCACTTCTGTTTTGCTTTTTCTTCACACGTATGAGCTTTAATTTATTCTTTAAAAGATAGTTTGAGAAAGGACATTTATTTTCATTTAATTTAACCAAAGGTTGAGTTGTTTTGAAAACCATATGTAATATCTTTAGGGGAATATTTCTGCATTTCAGGAAGAAAATGAAGTGTTATTTTTTCATCCTATCCTAACTTTTCTTCTTTTGGTCTTGAAGATTCACTCTAGAGAAGCAGTTAGTTCTGATTATTTTACTCTTCAACACATTCAAAGGTCTTCAAAGATGACACTTATTACTTCAAATGTGCAGAACACCTCTGCACAGATGAAATAAGTTTGCAGGCAATGAGAACAAATTTACTGTGGCAGTGAAGTTCCTCTGAAATGACTCTGCAAATATGTTTTCATTTTTTAATAGACTGTATCTTTCTTATGAAAAAGACCAATATACAGCAAATCTGTTGGTAAATCTATTGATGATTTCTTAACTTTTTCCTTCTGAAGAAAATAAAGTTAGAGGAAAATGTATGCAACAAAGAGTGGCACACAGACTATATACAGGGAACATATGAGGAAGAAAACTAACCTAGGATTTAAAAAAGTCTTTCACAAAATGCACCCAATGATAAACATATGTTGTGTCAGATATCCTATAAGGAACTTGGCTTATTCAATACCTTGTTCTCTAGGCATGTCTAATTATTTATCACCTTTTTAAAATGTGCAATGCACTAGTTATTGGACAAAGAGTTTTAAGAATCTAAAACCACAGTGTACTTCAGGCTTTTGCTCCGTATTMTTTGCATACTTGGCTTCCATTCTTTTTTATGAACGGAATGCTTTTCCATTCCTATATACAATCATGTTTTTATATATATTTTCTCTGCTCAATACAAAAAAAAAAAAAMCCAAAAAAACCAAAAGTCACTTATCCTGTTAGCTTCAGTTGGCAAGTTATTGTTCCCTGCCTAACTATAGCTTTAATAAGGCTGCCTAAGCCACTGCACGGTAACCACCTTAGTTTTGTGAACTGCTAGTGCACCACTGCAGAAGTCCCGAGCAGGTAGGTGCTCAAGAGCATCGTCTCTTCCCTCTCAGCTTCCTGTGCATTTCTCTTACAGCCCGTGTAAGGGCCGTTTCTCTCACACAATCACGTGATTTCTGGATTCTCTGGATAACAGCTTTGAGAAGTTATTAGTAACTTCCATGACTGGAAGAGCACTTACAAGCTGCTAAGGGAACAGCCATGGCCTCCTGGACTGCCTCGTCTGCAGGCAGGTGTCGACTGCCYAGGAGGGAACAGCCTTTAGGTGCGGATCCTCTGTGCCCCACGTATACAGAAACTCTTATGTGTGCCTTGATGAGGATGCACATGATCCTAGTCCGGCCTTTTAAACTCATGAACAATCCAGTGCATAGCAGGTCCATGAAATTCTAGGCTAGTGCAAGGAAGAGTGAGAGTGTTCATACAACCAAAAGAGATTTTTTGCTCTCTTTTTTTAATCATGTTTAGCTCAACTCTTCACTATGTGTGTGCCATTAATATATACAGCACTTTCTTTTGTTTATGGTAACTTAAAATAAAAAATAAATATTTTAAAAACTTATGTACTCCCACATCCATCTAAGTCTATTCAGATATTTGCTTTTCTCTCTTTGCTTGGTCTTTCAGAGTTTATAGAGTCTCACACATTAGAATTGAGAAGCAAGGATGATTTCCATTCCTATTAACAGATATTTAATGTAGGCAGACTCAAGTATCTGCTTTTGTCCAATCACTTCTAGTTTATAAATTTATTTCTAAATGGAGAGAGATCTTAAAAATGTTCCTCCTCATTGTTGAAGAGACAGGAGGTCTATATAAAGTTGGAAGTATTTGGAAAGAAATGAACAGTGAAATCAATCTTTTTTTTCTTTTCCTTTTTTCTTTTTCCTGACTGCAAGATGCAAGGAAAGTAAAAAAGTGTAACTTCTATAAGGTTACAGCAAACAAATAGAAAATATAAATGCGTTTATTAAAGATCCACAATGCTTTGTGCAACTCTCTGACGACAAATCTCTGCCCTTGGCATAGGCAATTTTTTTCCTTTTCAGAGTAGGAGCCYGGAGATACCCCATGTTTTGTCCAAAAAGGTAACTACAGCCATCCTCTAACTCCAGATATTTCTGTAATAATTCGAACATTACTCAAATATGTTAGCTTGGGCTCTGCATTATCCTTGAGGAAGAAAAATATAATTTTGGAACAAAATTATTTTATGTTTAGCAATATGGAATAGTACTATCCAGCCTATGGATATGGCTTGGTTCCTTTATTGAAATACAACTGAACTGACAATTTTACATTTAGCCAAATAAAAAATAACTAAACAAAAATAGGGAATACTCAAACTCAGGGTCTATCTTGATTGATCATACAAAGTAAAATTTAAAATCCACAAAAATGACATTTTTTCATAAATATTCTAGACAAATACTTCTAAGTGTTTCTGTAATAACTGAAGACTTCTAAAAATATTTCAGTTTCTGGCATGAAATAGTATTTGCCTTGATGTATCATTCAATTACATAACCAAGTAAACTATGGATGTATAGATAAATCTGCATGTTTTTCAAACAAATGGAAAATTTCAAATAACCCCAAATTTGCCTATATTAAAAGGAAATCCTAAATTAGAGTCTACCATAGAAAATGTGTGTCTTAGAAGACCTTGTCATCTAGCTATTAGCTGACGCTCAAAGGTTTGATGAATCTTATAAGAATTGTCATCCCCAACCAATTAATTTCCGACTAGCACACTGTTACAAAAAAAAGTGAGGCATCACAGGCTGCTAAAACAGTAAGCTCAGGAGAGTTAGTTCTCCCCTTAAAATGCAGTTCTTGCATACTAATTGAATTGTGGCTGTTTTGTTTTAAAAGTATAGACAACTTTTGTTTAGCTGGAGGTGCATTTTATTATCATGTGAAATATGAAATGTTATTTTGCTTCAGGAGATGAAAGCAATTTCCTCTGAAGCCCCCTAGAAACYGGTTTATCAGATCATCAGACCTAGTCATTTGTAACAACTTTGAGGACTATCTTTCAAAAGGCATTCTTTACTATTATTAATTTGTGTTAGGCCTTTACGAACTAAATGTTTCATGAAAAAGATGCTTTTTTGTATTTCTTCTAAAATGAAGACTAAATTGTAGCTATTGCAGCTGTGAACATATACTACCCAAATGGATTAATCCTGACTAGTTCTTAATTTCAAGAGTAATTTGACAACTGCAAATATTACGATGCTATTTCAATTGTGCAAAAGTATTGGTATTTTTCACAAGTCAGCATTCCAGCCTGTGTGAACTTTTTCTTTTCTAAATGTCTAGTATCTGCTGTAAAAAGTCCTTCAGCCATCACAGAAAAAAGAAAACCCAAACGCTCTCTTCTTATCTCCTGAGTTTTCTGCATTGGTTTCACAGTCCATGTGGACCTTAGCAATCATAGCTTGTTGCCTAATGGTGCTAATRGTAATTCATTTCTTCTTCTAATTAAACACAGATGTAGATCTAAAATTTAAGGAAATAGGAAAAGCTGTATTCCCTTGCCAAGCTCATAATTTCCTTTTTCTACCACACTGCAGGGTCATTGAGAGTACCCAGGAGTCTACCACAGATGCACATTAATTACCCGTTCTCTAATTACTAGGGTACCAATATAACTGTTCAACTCTTCATTAAGCTTTCTTCTCAACTTTGCAAAACCCCCGAGACACGCGCGGCAAGCACAGAACTTGGCAATGTTAATTGAACCCCATTAACTCATAAAATATATGAAAAATATAAGGATTGATAAAAAGTCCTTTTTCATTTTGTCCACTATGCCCACAACATACAAATTATMATTTTTGGTGCAATATATTTGGATATCAGACAATGCAGCTGCTCACAGATTGTTAATTATCGCGCATACATCAACAGGATTAAACAGGAATACTGGCTTTTAAATTACTCGTCTGATTCCCGACCGAAGGCGTGCACGGAGGCAGTTAGCTACATAAGCAAATCTGAATAAGATGATTATCTAGAAAGTTTGACTATTAACAAGAGGAGATCAGGAAATAATTAAAACTATCTACAACAGGGAAAACCAGTATGTCTACCTGTACCTCATTCACTTCTAGAATTCAAAGAAACRTTAAGTTTTGAAGTTTTGAAACATTTTTACCAAGATCAGTTAATTCTCTGTTTGACTGAAGGTAGTAATGACATTTCTTAATCCATCAAAAAACATCTCACTTTAAACACCTACACTTTTCCCTTCATCCTCCCCATCTTTGTTTGTTAAGGTTCAGCCATTTTTAAACATGCAATTTCAGCATCTCCTACTTCCCGTACTCTCCCGAGATAATCCTGCCAGAGGCCCGTGCTTGGTTCTGCTTTTGGCTTCTGCACACCCTGCCCCAGGRGCTCTACCGCAGATCTTTTCTTCTACCTTACTGGAAATAGGAACCATCACACTCACTCCTCCTTGCTTCAAAGATCTCTCTTTTTTTTTTTTTTTCTGAACAGCTAGATCCCGGTGKCCACCTCTCTGCCTTTATCAGCCCTTCGCTGATACATTAATATATATGAATGTTCATATATGTATATATGTGTATCTGAATATATCTATCTCACACTGTGCGTGCCCGGCGCTGCCCCGGAGCTGCGGCCGGTGCAGGCAATGCTGCTTGGCCCGCACTGGCCCCGCGGGCCCAGCCGCAGCAGAGCCCAACACTCGGCGCGGGGGCCGCCCCGSGCCGGTTTTTTGGCCCCCTCCTTGGCTCCGCCCTGCCGGGGTGGGCCCTGGAGCTCCGGCGGGGTCCGGCCTGGCCCGGCCTGGCCCGGCCCGGCCTAGCAGCCTCTGCCCTCGCGGTTTGGCTGTTCCGAGCCTGAAGAAGCAAACTGCGAGGGACTGCTGGTACAGCAGGACGCAGTGACCGCCCCCAGGTATCAACTGTCCCTCGGTACCCACTGCCAGAGCCAAGGTTGGTTTGGACAGCGTTAGGCCTGCGCTTGACAACTGAGCTCTTAAACTTTCACTGGAGCCTAGGATCAGTTTTACTGTTGTCTCGGGTGACCTAGCTTTGGAGATCCAAGCGCAGGGAAAGCCCCTAGCTTTTCTGTGCTTACCAGAAAGCGCTGGGAGGGGAAGGTGTACGAGAGGGAGACCTTTGGAAGCTKGATTTTCCTGCCGCTGTGGAGAGATAGAGTTGTCTAAACCGTGGCGTGTCAAATGCTGTCCTTGGAAAGAGCTGCATTTGTTGCTGCAGACTCACCAATTTCCCTGTCAGTGGCGGGAACAGCAGGTATAGTCCCCTGTTCTGTGCCTAGCAGGGCAGACAGGGGAGAGAGCCTCTGCTAAAGCAGCTCGGGTGGCTCCAGCGGCCACTCGCTCCCTCTCGCTCAGGCTTTGCGGTGTGGGGTTGTGCAGTGGGGTTAGGCGAAGCGAGCGCTGCCGCATGTAGTGGTGCAGCCTGTAGCGTCTCAGTGTAACCCAGCGGCTGAAACGTGTGGGAGATTTGCCTTAGGGGTGGGAATGTGTTTTACCACTTGTCTATGGGAAAAAACTTCTTAAAGTTAGCTTTCCATCATGGGATGAGTCAGAAGTATTTAAATACATGAAAGAATGCATTTTTTTTTTAAGGGGAAATTTGGAATTTATGTTTCTGTYGATGGCAAGGTAAAATGAGTATCGGTTAGTCAATGTGAAATGAATCATTGAGCTAAGGTTTATTAACCACTGTCGGATACTCCATTTCTTTGTATGGTCTACCTGGGTATCTTGATTCTGCTTCTGGACTGCTACAGAGCACAGCAAATTTAACAGACTATTTGAATCTAAAATTACGTGGAAATAGAGGGCAGGAAAGGAGCACAGGCTTACTTAGTGTCTTATATTTTTCAGGCTAATGGGAAACATAAAGAAATGTTATTAATGATGCTATAGACCATAGCATGCCACTGTAGATGTTTTGATCAGGAAGAAACTGAAAATCAAAATTTAAGGAATCATCTTCTAATTGGGTATTTAAATGAGCTGCACTCTTTACTATTCTTATTAAATTATAGCTGTATATATCGCTGTATTATATCAACATCTTGTACGGGGACTTCATTTGCATTTAATTAGTTTTTCTGTACAATGATTTCTGTTTTTAGAGTTATGTGTTTGTATATTGCAGAACAATCAAATTATCAGCCTCGCTGCCAGAGATCAATTTGGAACTCTGAGAAGTGTGATGAGGTAGGTTTTCCATCATTAAAATTGCCTACAAATTCTTCAGTGCTGTCAAAATGTCAGTGGTTGTTATTTAATTTGTTTATGACTAGTAGGAGTTAATGGAATTTTGCAGTAAGATGGAATTTTCGAGGAAGTTAATCTTACAGCAAGTGGAATATTTTGCTAGAGGTCTTAGAAATCATTGGAATAAATCTGTGCCATTTTTTTCTAGGCCTTTGCCTCTTAACAATGCCTAGTCTATCATTCTTAAGATAAGCACCAAAATGTTACRTGGCTTCTAATTGAAACCTGATGGATTTGAACATTAGTGAAGTTTACCTTTAGTGCACTGGATTGTGAAATAGCAAATGATGAGAAAGGAAGGCCCAAGCTCTGTTTCGTCTTAAAATTCTTTATTTTGGAGGTCAGTGCTGAGTATGTCAAACTAAAAAGGGGCCTCTCTAGAGGTCCCTTCCTACCTCAGCTGTTCTGTAATTCTGTGAAAAATAATTATTAAAATAATGTGCCCTATATTGATTTAAAGGGGATCACCTGTATGTAAAACAAAGTTTAGTGAGATTGTGCAGAAACTGCTTTTCACATTAATGCATCTATGAAAAGTGATGAAAAGTAGTCTTTAACTGCTGAAAATCAAATGATTCTCTTTCCTCCTATATCCTCTACTGGAGACAAAATAAGAATCTCTGTTTGATGTTAGAGAAATTACAATTCTGTGGTTTTCAGAAAGCTGGAAAACAATCAAGCAATATTAGAAATCTGTTGTCAGCACAGTTCCTGTCAAGGTCAAGAGGATCTTCTTCTAGGAATGAGTCAAAAAGTGATCCTTTTAATGGGTATAGKCTGAGCTGCTTTAATCTGAAATAACTGATACAAGTCATTGTGTTCACCTCTTTTAGAGCTGTGCATAAATGTKAGAGCAAAACATAAAGAACCGCTACTTTCCTAACTGGAGTGCGTATGATATTAGATAAATGCGAATCTCTCGCTTCAGCTTGGGAAGGAAAAATCTTAAGGAAGAACCACTTGCCACTTCTTTTTTTTCTTGAGCAATGGTTTTTGCCTGTCATCCTGCAAATCTGGATTCTCAGAGATTGTAAGGGTAACCTTCTCTATTGAGCCTAAGACCTTATGGTTTTAGCTAGTTATATAGTGTACATTTACACATAAAACACATAACGTAAACACATATTTTTTTGATGCCTAAAAATCTCTCATGTCTGTGATCTGATCTGATATTTCTTTTTTTGGAAATCATTAACATTTCGCTGTGCCTGGTTCAGCTATATGGAAAAGAGTATGAATTAAGTACCTGGTTTAAGTCAGTTTCTACCATTAGCAAATTTCAAATCTAAGAATAAGGCATAATGAACTATTCTTTTATGATACTTTTCTTGCTGAGGATTAAAAAAAAATCTTGCTGATGCAACCACTTTATCCTGACAGTAATGGAGTAGTGTAGATTCGGGATCCTTGCAATCTTACAGCCAAGGAAAGCATTAAACCTGATTGCCATTTTTTCAAGAAGTGTGATCCAATCCATCATGGCACTGACACCTGTTAGAAATGGCTTGTGTGCAAAGGTTTTTTATTTAATGTCCCACCTTCCACTGGTCCTTGGCTTGTCTACTAAAGAATGATGGCTAACTGTCTGCAGATGCAGATAAAGCTTCAAAGGTTTCAGTGTATTCTTAGAAAGAGTACATTGTAGGATATTTTAAACTTATGTCCTAAATAGTYGTTATCGATAGGGATAAAATATGTAACTTTCACAGCTCAAGTCTCTATGTTCGTCTAATTCTATATTAAATTGATCTGGAAGCTGCTTTAAAAGCTTCTACAGCTCTTTAGCTTTAAGTAATAGTTTTGAGCCAGGTGACTTTCAAATTCAGTAAGCTAGAAGTGCCAAATTCAAGAACAAAGTGTATTTTGGAATTCATTTCACAGTTTGCAAAGGGTGAGGAGAGCTTACCACTGCGTGAACTTCATGAGAACTGAATTAGCCGCTAYCAGTTTTTAAGTGGGGTTTGGATATTTGTGATTTTTTGTTTCCTAAATTAGCCACGCATAGCAGGAGCACATTTCTTGCATATTCTGCTAAATTTATACCTTATTGAGACTGAATATCTATGGAAAAAAAGAAAAAAAGAAAAAGTTCRACTCTGCAATATAGCAACTCTAGTTGGGAATCAGGAGCTGCTGTATGATACCGAAAATCTGCCCAGAAGCCTTAGGCTATTGATATATGCCTCAGATTCTTGTTTATTGCTTGAAGTAATTATTTATTCTCAGGATAGCTTTAGCAATRAGCACTGGAAATAATGCTGGAAATTCTTTTATGTTCGGATTTKCTTTCAGAGAAGTTGAACTGCATGGAGAATAAGGGGGGAAAAAACCCTAAAAAMCCCCTAATTTTAAAGAATTTACCTTTCAACTGATAGAGCTAGATGGAAATATAATTGTGACAGGTAATATGATCACTCCACACAACTTTTTATCTCCTTTGCCATTTTTGAGTGGTCATTGAAATCTTTGGAAAACGGATTTTGTTTCAGTAACATTTGAGCCAATTTTCAAAGAGAGAATGATGACATTAAAATAAAATATATTCTCTTTCTTTTTAACAAYGTATGGATTTTCAAGCAAGGAGATGCTATAATAATGAACCAGTCTGATTTTCTTCCTAACACAAAGCAGGATTTTGTCTACAGTTTCTAATAGCAAGTTTATGTATCTTTCAAGAAAATATTTGGTCCTAAGAAAATATTTGGCTTTTGAGTGATGAAAAATCTATCACATCCGTCAGTAAGTGATTTCCAATTAATAACTACCTTTCCTATTAAAATTATGCCTTATTTCTAGCCTGCAGTTATCTAATTGCAGCTTGCGGTAACTGGATATTGTTATGCCTTTGTTTAGTAGATTAAAGAACCTTCTCTTTGAAAACTTAAGTAAACAGAGCTTTTTAAGTCTCAAACTCTAGGCCTTGAATTAGTCTTGTAAGCCTTGTCTGAACCTTTTCCAATTTTTTGTAAACTTTTTGAAGATTTAGGCACACTAATAGTCTCACTAGCACTGCATTTGGAAGTGATACTATCTTCATACCTCTACTTATATGCATTTATATGCATGCATACTACAAAGTACCTCTTCTGATGTGATTTACTTTAATTTCTGTTAACTCTTAATGCGACTAGTACAGTTCAGCTTTTGTTTTCCAGTTTCAGATTTGTGATAGTGGGTGCTGCAGCAGCTCATTGACTTTGAATGGCAGCAAATATAGGAATTGGTAAGAAAAGAACAATTATCATGAACAACCAGACTGTAGGAGAAAAAAAAAAGATTTATTTAGTTAAGTATCTACAAACCTACTAGCTCTAATTCTTTTCTTGTCTAGGTCAAGTTCATCCTAGTGTTTGGGAGAACAGAACTGAGAGTTTCACCTCACTTGTCTACGTTGTATATTGTGCGTAGTGCTAGCAGAAGTTTTATATTTTGCTTCCATAAATAACAGTAAATACATAAATTGGCTACAGTAGTCTGTTAAAAACTAAAAACCAAAAATGAGGACAGGAAATACTTTCCTGATAGCTCATCTGATCTCTTAGATAGAGACAGAACAATCCATTTTCAGAGGAACAATAAGCGTTTCTTCCCCACAAATTTTAAACAATACAGGAAAATAATGCTTCTTTGTAATGGAGTAAAACAGTTGTCCCTGTACGCTGTTATCCTGTCCCTGTCCTTGTTATTTCTTCTTTGAGTCATCAGCTACTCAATAGCAGAACAGGCRACTTGCTAGGCCAGTGACCTGATGGGTTTTGTTAGCCTAATTAGGTGTGTTCTGTTTCTTAAAGCTTGTGTAGTATTTCCTGGATTTGCTTGTAATCATATTCTCTTACTTGCCTACTTTAAATGATTTATGCTTTTGAAAAAAAAGATACATTTGTATGCTCCAGATACATTTATGCTTAAAAAAAATACATCCATACTCACCAAATAACTTACGAAAATAGTACAGCGAATTGCAAAGTGAAGTGAATTGAACTGCAGCACATACTTCTGGGAATTGGGATTTAGCATAGAAGAGAGTGATACAGGCCAGCTGCTTTGCTGGCCAGGGGAGTGCTATATGATTCCAACTGGGAATTTCTGCTTAGAGGGGATAGTACCCAACATGTTGAGTATGAGATCACTCTGAATGTTCATTTTAATTAAAAGGAGTTCCTTCAATCTCAGGTTGTTTGAGCTTGTAGTGTCTTTTTACAGTTTCTCTGCTGGGTAGGGAAGGTCTAGCAATTGCTCTATAGAATTTTATCTTCTGCTGCTTTCACTTTTGAGAAAGAATGAGAAAAGGATGAGAAGATGTTGCAACGTCACTGTTCATCAGCTGTAGGAAATCTAATAGTGATTAATTTTTTGTGTGTCTTTTTCTCCGTATTTGTTAATGGAGTATGTTGTCAGAAGGAGGAGATTATATTTCCAAACAAAATTTATGACTGTTGTGACAATTACTGCAATAAAGTCAAGGCTTTTAAAGGGAGATACCAAATTTAGAAATTCTATGGTTTAAGCTGTCTTGTTCTCTTTTTAGATAGGAAATCCTTAGGGAATCATGTGATTATATTTTAGAAAGCTCTCCTTTCAGTTCTGTTTTGTCCTTATGAATATGGTGAGATATTTCATATAAGGCTAAGAAAAACTAAAGCTCAAACTGTGTTCTGTCATAGTCTTCCTCACCACCTGTTAGTTTCTTTTCTCCTAAGCAAAAAACACTTTAGTTGTTAAGGCAAATTTATTCCATTAGAGCATGGAGAAAAGYGTTTTATTTGACCATTGATTGTCAAAACGCGACTATGTCAAATCAAGCAATTGAAGAAGTAGTGGTGATTGCATTTCTCAAAAGAACTCTCCCTCTAAGAAATTACAGAAAAAAAGTGCTTAGAAACACCATGGCAGTAGTGATAATCTGTGAACAAAAGCGTGGAGAGCAGCTGTGAGCAGTGATCTAGGCTAGCAGACTGAAGTCAGTATTCCTACTGTTGGGAAATTGAGAGTAGTTTCTAAGCAGTGGTGAGCAAGACAAGCTTTAGTAGGTACAAAAGGCTGAATTTTGAGCTGCAGCTTAAGCAGTTGGTGTGGGTCGTAACATGAATCATCTACATGTTGTTTGCGGTCTAGGCTCAAAGACTCAATTGTTGTGAACTTTCAATTACTATGAGTGGGAAACAATCCTCAAATACACACATAGCTTAACTTGTGATAAAGCAGATAGGGCAAAACAGGCAAGAAAGGTGGTAAACTAGAACCTAGTCAGTAAAGTTCACTAAGGGATTATCCCCTAAAAAGGGAAATAACATACTTTTCACTTTGTTTTCAAACAAAAAACAGGTGATACAGTTATGAGCCATTTTGTTATGAGAACTTTGAAAAGTCTGAAATTAGCAATTGAGGGACTGTGATCAAAGAAATACCATAAGTGATCAAAATGACCATGAGAGAGAGTTGCTGAATGTTTCAAGAAATTGACAAAGAGGAATCTACATGTCTTTGTTCTGAGTCTTATGTTCAAAGGTGGCAGGTAGGTATAAGGTGATTTACTGTCTGATCTAGGAGTGTGTTGTGAAATTATAGCTGAATACAGTGCAATGCTTAGCAAATCGAGCAATCAGAAGTTCTTGCTTCAATGTACTGCTTGCAAAACTACATTTTGTTTGTGCAAGCTGATGATCTGATCTGTTTGCCTTAAGTTCTGGGAGCAGCATTTCTTCATGCCAGGGACAACAGTCACAAATCTTATTTGTGCTTACGCTTACTTTTGCTTCCGCAGTTTACAGAYGGAAGGGTAGAAGAAAACCTCAGCTCAGTGCTGAAACATCAATCTTATGTGAGAAATCAGGAGTTTTTAGGTTTTCTCTCGCTTTCTATTTTTGAGGCAGATTTTGGATGGAGGAGAGTGGTAAGCTTCTGACTGCATTCAAGGTGATAATGGGGAGACTGAGAAAAAAAGAGAGAAAAGGTCTGCGCAGTAAGATATTTCAGTGTCCCTGTGGATACCAGTTGGAGCTTCTCAACTTTCCAAGAATTAGTTAAACAGGTTGATGAGTAGGCAGGTAAAACCATTACAGCATTCTGGGTCATTTATATTTGGACTGCTGATCGATAGTATTGTGCAAGATATTTTATGCTGGAAAGTAAGAGCACTGCATAGACTGAAAAAAATCATGTATCAGTGTGATCGGATGAGGATATGGAACTCCCCTCTAACATATTCTGTTGAACATGGTTTCTTTATGGCAAATGGAACTGCAGGTACACTTGGACTCGCCCATTTCATCTGTTCTCACATGAGGAACATGTGGGATCATAGAYGAGTGCCAGCCTGTAAAATGTAAATTATTATGAGGATTATAACTTGAATTCTCTTTTCATTCTAATGACAGTAATGATATAGCAGGAAAAGTCTTCCAACAGCAGAATTAATTTCTGTGTTTGTGACAGTCAGTTTGTGGTGCACATGATCTAAAAACAGATGCAAATACCCTATGTGTCCTTGGGTTGGTATGTGTTTTTGTACTTYGTGTTACAATATCCTATTCTGATTAGATACATACAAGGACTAGATAGTGGCAAAACAGCTGCTTTGTTGTGCTTTCAGGATGATAGATTCATGAATATTCCCAGAGCACTAGAGATTTTAAAGCCCATTTTTCTTGAATAAAGTCAACGTATATATTATATCTGAGTTTCTAAAAATCAGTTGACGTCTTCAGTATATGGAAGACCTTCTACACTGTGCTAGGGGTGCAAAAGGGGGTCTGGAAGCATTCAATTTTGCAGGCTGCCAGGTTTTGCCATGAGTTATGCATCTTTAAAACACTTGTGAAAGTACTGGTGGAAAAAACTCTAAAGGATTAAGCCTAAAATGGTGGCACTGGCTGGCTGTAAGATGTCTTCACATTGAAGTTCCAGACGTTACTGACATTTGCAGTTGCACAGGGAAGACACTTCTTTAACAGAGCTTTCTGACAGCATTTTCTGGGTCATTATGAGAAGAGCTAGTTCAGCTTTCTGTGGAAGATGTATCAAAGCCAAAAGAGCAGCTGAGGTGCTTTTGCTACCAGCTACCAGAGACCAGCTACCAGWCTTTGCAGAGGCAGTCAAAATTAATTAGACACATAAAAGCTGATGGTTCAGAAAGCCAAGTGTACAGACAGGTCAAGGTGCCTTTAAATTTTTTTTAATGTCTCTGGGACAAAGGATTTGTAGTATTTTTTAATTCTCCATGTGTTATGTTTCAATTCATGCAGTTAATGAGAAGATCTGTGGTTCATGTGGAATTAAACCTTCAGTGGTTTTTGGCACACAGTCATTCCAAATAGATTAGCTCTGTCAGGTGGATCAAGAGCTGTCAGGGAATTGATGAAAATTTAAGTCTTACAAATCCTTCCCGAGTAAGAGGTTTTCAGTGATTGTTAAGTCCTCCTACATTGGTTCTTCCCTTGTAAGAATGACTTAGTTTGAGAATGGCAAGATGGTGATGAAACCAGGAGTTGTTGGATAGGCAGATACATGATCTTTTTAATACATATGGGAAAACAAAAATTAGCTCCCAGAAAAAATGCACACTCCAAGATAGTAGGACACTAATGGTATTGTGCTGGCTGAATTCATGTTGATGAACCACAGTCTTGTAGACCATCAAGGAAAAGAAACAGTGTAGAATCAGAGGGAAAGCACAGGAGCACTTTAGACTCATTTGTTTCCAGAAATAYTAGTCACTGATCAGAAATACTGCTTAGATGGTTATGGTACTAAGCCACTTGGAAAGCAATTGTGGATGTTATGTTAAAAARGGAAGCAGAATATTAATGTGGCTGTAAAAGTTGACATGGACAGTACTTGATTACACAGGGGTAATACCTGAGGGAAATTGTAGAGGTGACAACATCAGTTTGGAAGGAGAGAGAATAACAGTTTGGTGAGCTGTAGAACAGCCACTTCAAGTGACRCATGTCACTTAAAATAATTGGATTATGTATGAGTTTGTTCCTAAGGATTGTATTCAAATCTAAAACTTATGGTCAAAGCTTTCCCAGGAGGAAATGGSAAGGTAGTTATGGTGAATCTTTTGGAAAGGGCTTGCCCTCAGATCCAGTGGACCAAGTCTGCTTTGTCTTCCCCAAATCTATTTGGTACAGCAAGATCTCAGGTTATGTATTTTTTTTATATGCCAAATGAAAGTGTTTATATGGGTAGAGAAGAAGGCATATTTTTATGTATACATATAGTTATATATAATATATAAATAATAGAAATATGAATATAAAATATACATCTATGCAATTATGAATATGAAAATATACATTATTCTCTACCATAGAAATATTTTCATCTTGCATGTGTGCACACATAAAAATATTTTAAAATTATTCACGTACATATATAATATATAGTATTAAGCACGTATATGATATATATATCTGTATGCATTGTTAATTATGGTCTGCATCTTAGTTCCATGTCCACTATCTGCCCATTCGATGGGTTAGTAGGAAAATAATGCTTTTGTTGAAAATCTGATTTTATTTAGCAAGCCATGCAAGCCAAGCAGGGCGGATCATATATGATATATGTGTTTGGTTGTTCTGTTTTCTTCTCTAGGTTAAAGATATTTGTAATTGATGTATTAAGGGATGGCATATCTTCTTTTAACAGATTTGCCTAGGTTTTGCAAATACAAAAGTTATTTATACTGGAAATAATCTAAAAATGTTAAATACATTAAAAAATCTGGACTTTCTGGAAATGTGACTATAAAGTCTGTGAGCTCCAAAAAGGGTGCCTTAATAAACAAAGCATTTAAGCTTTAGAATCAAAAGTAGAGTGTTGTTGTATATGAAGCAAAAGAAGCATAACAAGAACCCCTGACAGCAGGTTACATCATTTTCCCACATCTATGAAGATTGATGAATTACAGTTTGTATATTTAGAATAAATTGCTATAGTCACAATCTGGCTATTGATCCAATTCACTGATCTTCATATTGCTGATTTTTCAGTTTCTTTTATATATTGACATTGACAATTCATTGTGTTGCCAATCACAACATTGAATTTTTGGAGTAGTGTACAGGGATCTAAGGGATCTAACWATATGTGTTCCACAAACAGATATGATCTTTTTGCATTCCTAGTAATGCATAAGTATTCTAGTCATAAACCAGGATTTATTATGTTAGAGTCTGTACAAATAGAGAAAAAAACCAAAACAATACAAAAATATCCCTGGAACTTCAAAAGTCTACAAAAAATCACATTTGTTTGTGATACTGTGCAGGTTTGATGTATAATTATCTAAATAATTATCTTTTAAGATTTCTAATAAGATAGTAAAATTRCATTGCCAATAGTATTTGTGCTTATCTGACAAGACCATTACATTATGATGATAGTTGTTTAGCTGAAGAAAAGAAAAAAATCCTGATATAKCTCTTTCAGGGAAAGACCATTAGCTTCATTCTTTTATTTAAATAATTTGATTAATCATTTCAGTTTCATATTTCCACTTGGCAGCCTTCGYAATCAAAGGTTCTAATCTCAGCAATGTGTCAAAAACAATGACACTACAAAGGCATGAGTAAGCCTTGACATGACACTAAATGAGGAACTTTATCTCTTGAGACTACTGAATGGATTAGATTAAATGAACTTTAAGAGGAACTTTAAAGCTACAGGCACACCCACACAATCCATAAATATTGAATAAGTCTATAAATGTGTGATGTCCAGCATTATTGCTTAATTCTGAATTTATATTAATTCTTCTTAAGAATTTTATCCATTGTTATGAATCCCTATAAATTAAATCAAATATAAGTAAGAAAAACAAAGTCTGCTGCAAAGTGTGGGAAAATTATGAAACTAGTTTTAAAGTACATCAGGTGTAAAATCCATCAGTCATTTTGGAAATTACTAGTGGCTGTAAGACTTGCCATACAGGTAAATATTCTAGGGCAGAGAGGAACCCATAACTTAGACTGATGTATTCTCTGGGGTGTGTTGAAGGGCAGTGAGGACCCCAACCTTCTCTTTTGATTATCCTGTGTGGCTGAGGCATGACAGCTTGTGGTCTAGTGGTTAGATCTAGTCTGAATGACTTTGCTGTTGGAAAAATACCATAACTTTAATTTTTCTTATTAAACGTCTTTCATTATAGCCCTTATAGCCTTTTTTATTTCTCTTTTTTTTTTTAACCATTAAAATCCTTCTGCATTAATATAAATCATAAGATAGAACATTCAGGTATCAAAATTAATAGATCTTGTGTAGGTGGATGTACAGTCTTCTTGCTGTAAGAAGACTGAAATACTGAAAGAGACCTAGAAAACGGCTAATGTGGGCTATATAATTTTCCGAAGTATCCCTCAGCAAATACAGGCTATAGTCAAGAGCAAACTACAGGATTTTATGTTGAAAGTCTTTTAAAATGTTGCTGTTACTTCACCTATTTCAGAGGCCAAATATATTTGTAAAATAAAAATACCACAGTTCAATTCATTATATAACAGTATTCTAAATAACACAGAGGCATGTATAGTATTTCCTCTGTCTGTTTCCAACAAGATCAACCTGAATTAATTCTGATCTTTGGTTATATAAGTACAAGGCAGTGTTATATATTATATCCTATAGAGTTCTAATGCTAAAGGTGTAAATGATTTTGTTCTTGGATTGCTGCTTTACTTTCCATTTTTCACTCAGACATTTTAATAATCTCATACAAAACCCTTATTCATGTGCAATATTATTTTAGTAGAAGATACATTGTACCATATTTTTAGCAATGAAGAGCATCAGTGTCAAAATATAGTACTTCCAGGGTCTAGGTTATAGAGAAAGAATTAGAAAAGTTGAAGTTTGCATGTGAAGAACTCAGACATCTTTTAGAAGTATAAATTTACCACTAATGTAGAAGGATATTTAAATTATATTTTTATATGTTATATATTATATTTATATATATAATATTATATATAGTTTATTTAGCGGTGATTTAAATATTAGAACAGAAAAAATATTTTTCTTCAATTATTTGGAAGGTAAAGGAAAAAAATATTTCACTAGTAAATTATTTCCTTCTAAATGTGAACATTTTAGGGAGAGGTTGGTATTTTCTCTATCAAAATAAAAAAAATTACMGTTATTCTCTCACTAGCTAATTATATAGATGTAAGGTTGATACCTGATAAATGAACCTATGAACTTCATCCTGATACATATGGTCAATTGAACTAACATCAGTAATAAAAATATTAAATCAGTAATAAAATCTACATAATTTAAAATGAAAGTATAAGTATGGCCTTATTTCAGCATAGTACACCAAAATACTCGCATCGCCTGAGGTAGTTTGTGATTTTAATGGGACTGCTCACAGAAAATGGAATGGTTTGCTATAGGTAGGAGACATGTCTCCCAACAAGWTTTTTTCTGCAATTGTACTTTTAAGTAGTTCCTGTTAGATTCAGCAATGCCTTAGAAGTCTACCTGATTTCTGGCTGTAAATTGTGGTATTTTGGAAGATTCAAATCTCTTGCCATTCTCCTTATTCTCTTCTCTCTTTGCTTAGCAAGCTCTTCCGTAATTTAATGGAAAAAGTAACATGTTATTAATATGAGACTTTAAAAATTAACAATCTATATCCTATTCTAAAGATGATAAATTGACTGTAACTCATGCCATGATGTCTTGCCTTTTGATGCCTGCCGTGGTTATAGCTTCTCTCACAAAGCCAGAGCAGTATATGTTTAGCTATCTTGTTTTCATTCTTCAACACAAAGCCAGAAAGACAGATTTTTTGAAATCTTTTATCATTTTCACAAAGGTTTTAGCATGTGCTGTTATATATTCTAGTTTTGCTGGAGGTGTAGTATAAGGCAAGTCTCAACCAAATTCAATTATAGAAGGATCATATAAAGAAATAATTAATTTAAATATAACCTTGTCTTGCTCTTGGAGTATTATAAGGCAAGTCTCAACCACACTAGATTACAGAATGATAATATGGAGAAAGTGGGCATTTAAATAGAACTGACATTTACAGATAACTAGAAACTGGTAGATCATCTAATAATTTGACTGCCAAGGCAGCATACTCCATAGGATTTCATCACCAAGCTAGACAGACGGAAGAAAAATGCCTTCCAGAAAGTGATCTAGCCTCGATTTATAGGAACCAAAAAATCCATTGCTCCCTTTAGGCATTTGGAAAAACAGTTTCATTTTCTTTGTAATTTGCCTGTGCAATATTTTAATTTCATCATATTTACCAGCTTTATGTGTTGCATACGACTTCCAGGTTAATATTTTTATATATCTTTTATATGTCTTTCTAGAAATAAGGCATTATTGTCTTATTGGAGAGGAAATAATTATATGCAGGTAATAGTTTCTTAGAATAGATGGCATGCAACATGTCTGCATAGTTATCTAAACAGCAGAGCTGTTTGTATTCTAGCTTCTTGTAAATAGGAAGCATACATGATGTAAGTCATATTAACTCGTGAAATGCAGTCAAACATCCGCTGTTTGA
Source organism: Eudromia elegans (assembly GCA_003342815.1). Taxonomy (NCBI): domain Eukaryota; kingdom Metazoa; phylum Chordata; class Aves; order Tinamiformes; family Tinamidae; genus Eudromia; species Eudromia elegans. The sequence goes on along the minus strand of PTEX01000014.1, from coordinate 6,821,764 downwards.
GGTGTGTGAGTAGAGCATCTTTTCTGATTTGTTTATAGTTCAGTTATTGGATCATGTTAATGATTTTTTTTTTCAATTTTTCTGTCTGATTTATATATTTGTCTTACTCAAAAAGATCCTTAGATCCTGTYGAAGCTCCAGAGACTGCAAGACAAGCAGGACTATTTAGGAAGATAACAGAATTTAGTGTTCTGGACATGTAAGACTCATACCAATGCTGTGCATGTTTGACTGTTCAGATTTATTGTGTTATCTATCTTTCATCTGTTTAAAAAAAGACTGTTTGTAACTAGATACCAGGAGAGAGAACATTTTGTTGTTAATAAGCATTAGCAATGCTGCTAATTTGATGTCAGTTTGCAGGTGACAACTGCCTAATTTAAAGTTCAGCAGAGATAAACGTGCTTGTTTGTTTCTGTTTCTGTAACAGAAATGGAAAAGCAAGCACTTTGAACACTGTGAAGTGTTTATCAGTGGAACAAGGAATAATCAAACACCTGTGGAAAGCGTAGGGAAATTAGACTTGCTTATTATCCATACAAAATTGCAGGATTTAGTTTTGAACTATTATTTTCTGTTTCTTGAAACACTGGAAAGCAGAGGTGGGAAAAGAGAGGAGAGGTCTGGGAGTTTTAAACTATTACGAACATGATTTAAACTCCCTTTGTAATCTTTCACGTACCAATAAATGTTTTATAGCATTCTTTGCATATTAGATTTTTATAATGCAGATGTTATATATGTCTGTATTATAACATCAGTGAGCAAAATAGTTGTGAGCATGTAAGGAGTTTTGCATGTGAGATTTTCTTCATAAGAGAGTTCTAYAGTATGCAAATGTAATGCATGTAGCTGCAGAGTTCGTTACAAAGATTATGAGAAGTAAAGACTGAGCAGGAACAGTCTTGATGCTCTTAATGATGGCATGGAACTCAAGGGATCTTTGATGCATAATATAAGCAGCTAGAAAAAAAAGAGGTTTTATGATACTTAAATTCACTAGTCAAGAACTTATTTCATCCTCAGCCTTAGTTTCTTCAACTTAAATACTTTAAAAAGTGTTGTGAAGATTAAGTAGGTATTTTTTGTATAACGTCTTGAAAATAAAAGGAGAAAAATGCAAACATAAACACTAGTCAAACACAACTAGAAAAATTAAGGCATACTAGAACCAGTGTGCAGAGCTTCAGTCAACTTCATTACTTTTCTTTTTTCCATATGGGGTTATAAATAATGAAAATACTACTGCTTCATTTTTTTTTCTTTTCTGTTTAGCTGAAGGGCCTCTAATACCAGTCTTTCAGCTCAGAAACAGATCTCCCTAAATTGTGAATTTGCTGCTATTGATCTGGCTAGGTTTCTGAAAAAAAATCAAGACCTSCAAAACATAGACATGAGTGCAAATTCAGGTACAGTTGTTAAATAACTGTCAGTCATGGCTACAGCATCCCTCAGTCAGTAGTTTGTTTTTTTCTGGGTGTTCAGGAGAACTTGAATGCCCTCATAATACCTTGAGGGATTAGAAATATACCTCTGTTACAGGATTTTTTTTTCTGTTTCTCTTTCCCTTTTGATTTAATTACTTTTCCTCACCGTGGTATTGAGCCATATGAATAAACAGCACACAATCATTCATCAAATACTTTGCTTCATTGCTCTTTTTTTGATCAGCTGACAATATATTTACCAGTAATTTTTCACCTTCCTTTGCTTTCCCCTCAAACATATATTAAATGACCACTGTCATTGTATCACGTTATGAAACCTGTATTAATGGAAAAAAAGAAGACTTGTTATAAATGTTTTCTAAAAAAAAAAAAAAAGGGTAGGAGAGTTAGTTTCAACTGAATTCCGGAATATTTGTAGAGCTATGTGTTCCAAGGTAGTGAAGCTGCGAGATAAAAGTTTGGGAGTTAATGGAATATATAAGGATGCACCTGACTGATTTAGTATGAAGAAGCTGGGATAATGAAGTATCATTTAGTAGGGTTAAATTTAAATTAGAAAAGTAGGATATAGTATACAGTGCGTGGCACTTCGAATTATTATTTAATCAAAAATAAAAGCTTAGCATGACATCAGTATTAGGATTGATTAATACTAGCAAAGGGAAATTCCAGATCAAGAGCTGATAGTTTTTCACAGAATCACAGCATGGTTGAAGGAACCTCTGGAAATCGACAAATTCAACCTCTCTGTTCAAGCTAGAGCAGGTCGCTTATCCAGGCCCCTGTCCAGATGGATTTTGGGTATCTTCAGCCTGTCAGGGGAACCTGTTTCTAGTGCTCAGTCACTCTCACAGTAAAAAAACACTTTTTCTTTTGTTCAGATAGAACTACCCGTGTTTGAGTTTTTACTCACTGCCTTTAGGCACCACTGGCCACCACTGAGAAGTCTCTGGCCCCTTCCTCTTTGCATTCTCCCTTCGGATATGTAAACACATTGGTAAAATCCCCCCTCAGTCTACTCATCTCCAAGCTGAATGACCTAAGCTCTTTCAACCTTTCCTCATATGAGAAATGCAAAGTTTAAGCAAAGATCTATGAGATTTAAACAAAGCAAACTGTATGAAGTGATACCTTCTGTTTACTTTAGTCTCATTCTGACATGCCCTRTGTATTCAGACTGAGAAGATGTGCGTGTTTGTATGTAAATGTATTTTATATATGTGTAGCTTCATTTATTTGAAGKCTATTCATACACTAAAATGCAGGACATTTGTATTTGTGTGTGTATGTGTGTGTGTGTATATATATATATACATATACATATACATATATATATGTTGGAAAAGTTCGATTGACTCACCCATGTCTTTTTTTCCACACATGTATACTCCAGATATGAAATTTTGGTGTGAGGAGTAACTGATAAAAATTTTAAAACAACAACAACACCAAAAACCAGATGTGTATTCTATAGATCATGTTCTTGCACTGGTCATCTTTTCCTATGACTAGGGTCATAGTTGTGTAATAAGTATGGTTGTGTTGACATACTTATRTACAATACATATTCAGCTATGTATGTCAACTTAATTTGAATTTGACTTATCATTGATTGAGTACATTTCTTGATTGTATCCACAGCTTGTGTGTATTAATTCTTGGAATGGGTACACAAAGGTAAAAGGAACAGCTGGAAAGAACAGAATCAAAGGATGAGAAATCTGGTTTTGATGATCATTTTATAAATCACTCTTTGTTGCTCTCAGTGTTTGACTAGACTTGTCTTAAGTGGCATATAATCACAGTGTTTATAAGTAGTTACCAAGTTTTTCTAGTCATGTTTTTCACAATAAACAATCACACTGATGAAAAATCATGTTCATCCCCAAATATAGTTACTCTTTACAATTTCATATTATCATGTAACTCTAAATACAAACAAAAGCCCTAAAGACCTGTTAAAAAGGTCTTTAATAACAGGAAAAAAATAGGTACAGAATAAAAAAATCAGAAAAAAATACAATTATGAATAAAAAGGTCAAGGTTATCTTGAGGCAAACAGAAGAATAATAATTAAAGATAAAATTTCCACAAGCTAAGATAATCTCGTAATGCTTTTCCAACATGAGAATATCATAATTCATTTAATCAGTGCATGTTCCTCTTATATGTGCACAAAAAAACTAGAGTAAATTAACCCTATTCAGATCCTAATGTGAACTGTAGTAGCTAAGACTTACAATAAGTCAGGAATATTTTTCTATGTTTCTTCTACATCTTTTTCTGTTTATTAAGTTATATGTTATTTGAACCTTCATGTCCATGCCCTTTCTGAATCTTTTTATATTTGTATGTCAAGTATATTGGCAAGGTTCATAGTGCAATTACATATTACTAAGGAATATTGATTTAATTACCATAGGTGTTTGTGTTTTTTAGGAGATATGAATAGAATATACTGCGTATTATCATTTCTAAGTATAAACTAAGAAAGTAATATACTTTTTTAGTTTATCATGTGTCTTTTCATCCTTCTCCTTTCCAAGATAAAAGTAAAGATTTCAGTTTCCTTTTATATAAGGCTGTTTTTATCTCATAGTCACTGTTATTCTCCTTCACTCTGTGCCTAGTAGTCTTCTTAAAATGAGGAGTTATTTTCTGTCAGCTATTTCAGTGACTTAGAGTTTTAATTGCATGTACATACTTCAGTAAAAATGTAACAATAATTAGGGAAGCTATCTACCACTGAAGGTCGTTTTTTACTGATGCTTCTATTGAAAATAATCAATCCTGGTCTGTATGATTAAGCAGAGGTTATTAGGCATGTAGATATAAAGTGCAACTGTCTCATAAATGGTTTAGGATGCTATCTTACTTAAGTGTTATGTACATTTATTGTCCACTGAAGTTAATATAAACTGAGGTCATTCAGTGGCACTTTGGAGTTCAAGTGGTCTTATTGAATACCATTTTAGTGGTGACAACGTACTTGAAGTAAACTATTTAAAAAGAAGGTGTAGATATAAGGACAAAATACTTGAAGTGTCAAAGTGGTTGTTTGCAAGCATGTTTGCAAGCATRTATTTAAAAATAAATTTTAATTAAAAATATAGATAGAAATAAAATTACTGTTTAAGGTAACTTTTGATATAAGCATGCATGCCATACATATATATWAAAAATATGTATTGTATACATATACAAATTCATATTACAGAGATATTATGAAGTTATAATAAATATAACTGTTATATTAAGCTTAGTATAACTTAGTTATAATAAATATTCAATAATATAAATCTTATGAATAGGCTGTCTATTAAATAGAATATAATAAAAGCCTAATCTGAAATAATAAAAACAGTGAACAAATGCCAAAATTAAATATGGCAGTGAATAACACTAGATATAAGAATGTAKACTTCAAAAGAAAAAGTAATGTTCAAATGCTGGTAAGTTATATATAAAACTGTAATGAGGTAGAAGGGATAAATATTAAATCAAGCTTATGCAATTACATCAGAAGTATTCCGGAGAGTATGAGAAATCAGTAAGTGATAAAAATACAGAAACAACACTTGAAAATATAAGAAGAATATAAGCTCTTTATGGCTGCAGTGCTTAAAAAATGAGATCCAGTCCTTGGCTGGTCTTCAGCACTAGAGCTAATAAAAATAAATAAAAAGTAGGTTGGATTTTTCTTTTGTTAAAACTGGAAAAGAACAACTTTTAGAAGTTACAGTTTATCCCATTACGTTATACCTTCTTATAGTGGTTAGTAATACTACAGCAAGGGGATAATGGGAGGTAAATAAATAACAGATAAGAAGTAGAAAGAATACCTCAGAAGTAAGTGATGTAAAATTTTTCAAGAATGTGTGTATGGGTCTTATACAGAGAATTAAATCAGCTGTTGCATCAGACAGAGAGAACAATAGTAAATATTTTCATMATTTTCAAATATGTAAAACTTAGATCTGATAAAACCTACATCCAATTACTTTATTTTAGCAAGTCAGATAATTAAATAGAATTACCTCCTTTAAGCGCTTCATAGAAAATTAACTTTTCACCTTAAAGTTATGATGTGTTTGGCTTCCATGAAAGGAGGCACAAAACATKGTGCATTTTTGCCACCTTCTTCTGATTTACAGAATCTGATGGCTAGCTTGTTACACATTCTATCCAAACTGAACTGAGAATGAGAGATAGGCGAGATGTAAGAGTCTGAAGTGAATATATAACTTCCGTAACTTATATGAATAACTTCCTTCCGAAGTCTTGGCTGAGTAATAATTGCATAGGCAAAATCTCTGTCTCCCTACTTACTCTTTTATTGCTATTCGTACCTATTCTCTGCCTCTCTGAGAGTCTTACTGTGATCTTTTCTTTAGTCTTATTGTCTTATCAGTTGGCAGATGTGAGCTTCTAAAATCTCAAAGAAAATAAGAGTATGCATGGTATGTGAGGATGGTGGGGGAGTACGCCCAAGAGCAGAAGCACACCGCTCAGTGACTTCTAATTTAAAATGTATTTGCCAAGTGAAATGGATAGAGCAAGTGGACAGCAATTTCTATTCTATGCCACTCGCACTACTCATTCACACGCAGACCATGGCCCCAGCTGCTTATGAAATTAATGATTCCGGTGTTCTTTGCTTCTGTCATCCAGCCAATTACATTCACAGTGAGAACAACTATAGTGAAGGAAGAGAGTATCATCCTAATAAGCTCCCATTCTTGTTTACATTTTTGTACAGTAAGTGGAATTTTAAGGAGAAAACTGCAGAGCCCAACATCAAAAGGAAAGTCTTCTTGTTAGTGAATAACTAAGATGAAGACATTGCTGTATTTGAGATGCTAGGATTTATCTTCACAAACTGCATTTAGAGAAACTGTCCTCTATATTAATCCCCAAGTCTCTGTTATTTGTATTGGCATTTTAAACATTTTAAATGAATATAGTTAAATCGATGTCTCATAGTGAAGATGAGCTTTTAGAAGTAAATGATGTATACAGGATTTGAGAATGATAGTATAGTCATTGTCCAATGCAAACTGTTTAATGTTTATAGTTACACTTTTCATTTAAATTTGCCTGTTCATTTAAGACCCTATGTAAATTAAGAATATTTCTTTGTAAGAAAAAAGATTATATACTTCTTTAAATTGTAGMTGCAATTACAAATGCATAAATTAATGTAATATTCTGTAAATCATAAAATCTTTTACTTATATAATAGCAGTGCTGTTGGCTGAGCCACGTGCACTCTAATTTAGAAGGAAGAAGCTGAGAGTGCTTTTACAAAAGAAGACATGTTTGTGCTGACAAGAACTTCAACTGTTTGTGTCTTTGCTGAATCACAAGATTCTAACATAATGAAAATTTGAGAGTGAATCTAACCTGCAAAACATCTCTAGTTCTGTATACTCTAGTACTAAAGAAAGTACACTCTTTAAAATGTACAGGTCACAGTCAAACCAGTTTTGTATCAAAAAGTACAAAAAAACCTACAATGTTATATGAGATTCTTCTGTGATAGTTCAGGACTGCTGGAAATCAGAAGCGGGAAATATATCAGAGCTGGAAATATGAAGCTCTGCAAGTTCAAAAAATGAATTTTAATTGGATTTGGAGTTCTGTTTCAGGAATGCAGAGTTGGAATAAACCCACAAAATCCTACAGTTTTCTTGATTATTGAAAATTATGCAACGGAGTTATTCAAAGCTATCATTGTCTCTAATTCTCATCTAAGTGAAGCAAAATTATGTAAATAAAACATAAAGGACAGACTTAKCTGCTTATATTCATTTCATTATTTAGATATGAGAATAGCAGTGGAGACAACAAATAAGTGACATAAAACCACTGTAAACTACAGCAGTTTGATTTTAAATGCAAAAGATGTTATCACCCAGACAGAATTCGGAGGTTCATAATCTTGTAAATATAAAATGTTTTACATTTTTCTGAGGTGTCTGGAATTTATAAGTGTTGCATTCAAATTGAAGCTCCGCAGTGCTTCGGTTTCTTTTATTTTTGTCAGAAAGATTTCCCAGAAGCAAAGTGATAAGAAAAATTTAGAAACTTAATACTGTTGGAGGTCTGGGCTTCTTGATTCCCTAATCTATAAGAATTTGCTAGATCTGCCAAGCAGATTAATCCTTTGGGTTTCTATAGAATGTTCCCATCCTCAACAACAACCTGGCTATTAAACTACATGACTATTTGTGGCATAGTGCTAAAGCTAGGAAAAAAAMCCCAAAAAAMCAAAAGAACTTAACCAACCAGCAGCCTCTATAGTGCCAAAAGAGAGAGAAAGGAGAGGAGAAGGTGTATTATTTTACCCAAAATAAAATTAAAAAAACAGTTTAGAATGTCTCATTTTATTTTTGACAACTTCTGGATCTGATCTTAGCACTTTTCACCAGCTACCTGTACTAGGAGGTTTAAATGCTTTCAGGATGACATCTGCCTAAACTTTTCATAAAGAAATTTAAGTATAGAGTTTCCTTTTTTTTTTTCTTTTTTTCTCTTAAGCAGCAACAAAATAGCACAGTTATGAAAAATAAAATCTCCATTAAAATTTTGTCTATGTTTGGTATGCTAACCGTTGATTTTGCTGTAAAAAAAGACATGAACATGCACACACAACAATTGCAAATTTGCACTTGCAAAATATATTTCAGGTGAAAGAGCTACCATACATACTGTACAGAGTAGTCCAAATCTTCAAAATCCAACATTTGTTACATATGAGAATACACAGACTAAAGGAAAGTTCATTTGCAGCATGGCCTTAATAAATGCAAAGTATCAGTGAAGGTCAGCTTTCCACGGCCACCAAGTGCTGAGTTAAAGAGCTTACACAGTTTCAGCAAAAGTTTATATATTTTTTCACTGATTGTGAGCTTTTTTTTTAAGTTATCATACATGTTGACAAAAATTCTCTATTTAAATGGTTGTGTTTCCACAGACTATTTCAATTAACTCAGCTAGAAAGAGGCTAAGAAAGATGCATTTTTAATAAATACAGAGTTTTTATATTGTTAGGAATTTATATTTCTTCCCTAATCGTTCGAGCAATAATAAAAGCTTCAAATTCAAGGTATATTTGTGAAATACCCAAATTCTTGATAGCAGGCATTCTGTGCTTTACTGCTTCCTCTTTTTTTTGTTACGTTTTTATCCTTTTAAAGTCACTAAGATGAAAATGTTACCCATCTGAAGGCAGTCAAAAGCTTTTTCAAATGAATCTGTTAAGAAGTATATGTGATCTGTGGAAAGAATCTGATCAAGAGTCAGAAGGCAGAAGAGAGGTAAAAAATGAAAATCAGGGATTAATGAGCACAGTTAAGGTTTACTTCACTGCAGGATCACTAAGGCCACTGCCTAAACTGAAAAGAGAGCTGGTTAGTGCTTTATTACTCTGTGTGCCTTTGTGATTCTGTGGGTTCAGCACTTAACATCTATACTATTATTGAGTTCTTTGTTGCTATTTTTTCTTTTATATCTCATCAGTCTGCGTTTTCTTTTTTCCTTTTTTTTTTCTCTGAGAAAGATGTCTTCTACAGCCTAAATTCTCTTCTCTCTCTGCCTCTCTTMTATTTTATTTAGATAAAAGATATGATAACCAATCAGAGGAAAAGCCAATTTTCAGTCTGCGTTACCGTTCCACATATCAGGAAAAAGGAAAGCAAAGATAACTTTGAGACAGGAAAAAAAGCCAGATGCTGGCATGAGATAAATCGGAAGGATGCATAAATTCATACCGCCTCAGACTATGATTCTATATATCTATATATCTATATATATATATTTACACTAGGCCAAATTTTCACAGTCTATAAGAGACTTATTGAACTTCGAGGGCAACAGCATCTGCTGAGGCTTTCATTTCTCCTTAATGGTTCATATTAGGTGGAYTGTATCACTTACAGGTGTGTGAATTGACCAAAGTCAGCAAAACCTCCGTCTTTCACTGCCAAGAGGCTGTGAAACGTTGAACTGAATGCTAACACACAGGCCAATAACATCATATTCACATCACATGCCAATCACAGTGCAGTCATAGTAGTGAAAAGAATGCAAGCTCTTTTGTAAAATATTTCACTTGAAGAGAACCTGATAAAAGGTCAGAAATGCTGCTGTGAGGTACAGGAACAAGTGAATTACATATTGCGTTTTTCCTCTTCCTAGGATTGAGACAATACATATAGGGTTTTTTAATGTTCCAAAATGGCTTGTTTTTAAGGGCTGAGTAAGGAGAACCGAAACAATCAAAGAAAACCCAAATGCTTCTATGGTTGTAAATCTTTTTTTATTTGCAGAGAAAGACAAAATGCTCTGGACTTTTTTGTATATTCAAGAATCTTGGAAAGGCGCTCTAAAAAATACTGAAACAAAGGTACAGATCRAACTGAGAAAACAACTGCTGAGCCAGAGCAAAGTTCTGCCAGGCTAGGAGATCACAGTGTGATCTTTACAGGCAGTTGGGGCTGGCTGAAAGACTGTATTTCTCTACCAGCAGATCCAGTGAAGTGGTGAATGCTGATACTGACAGAAAACATCTCTGTGTTAGTAACACTAGCAGTTAGTTAGTGCTAGTACTGTGGCAGTTAGTAGCCACCTTTAATAGGTTATTAAGAATTGATTATCTTACAGCAATTTGAATATTTTAAATTCAAGAAAGACTTGCTTGTGATTTTTTAGTTTTTTTCCTTAAAATTTATTCAGTTTTTTTTTCCCACTTTCCTTTTAAAGCTTATTATAGTCCATTTAATTTTAAAATGAGGAATTAAGTGAATAAGAAAGATATAAGAAAGGTAAATTACAGTTTGTTAGAGTAGGTTTCACTCTGTTGTGACTCACATTTAATATAAGATTTTAATAGTATTTTGTGATTTTTTTTTTCCATTTTTGCTCTGTTAATACTCTACCAAAGACAATTGTACAAATATAATTTTTAGGAGCCAAGTGAGAATCGGAATTAAGGCACATTGCTGGAATGTCCTGTGTATGAGATTTAGTGGTTAGCTGTAGAAGCAGCATATTTGAAGTATTAAAGTCAAGAGCAAATGTAAATAGGAAGACCCTTAACCTAACCAGCCAGCCTGTCAGAGAAGTGGTTGCAGTGCAGAATCTGTTAGCTGTGGATAGTTGCCCTTGAAAATATTTCTGAAATAATAAAGTATGTATGTGAGCATCCATGGGAATTATTGAAACAGAAAATAAAAAAAACATAAACAGTGGTGGGTTTAAAGAAAAAGAGGTTTTATTCTTTCTGTAAAGTCCATTGGGGTAAATTTGAAGTTCTTTTTTGACAAGAGTCAGTCCTCGGAAAAATAGAGGGAAGAGGATTTTCTCTGCTTCAAAAGGTTTTCTAATGTTTTCCCAAGTTAAAACTTAAAAGTGCTTTTTCTGAGACTTGAGAAGGTTTTTAAAACTGGAAAGACTAAACATCTGTCCCTGGTTGTAGAACTTGGAATTCAACTCAGTCGTCTCAAGACTTTATAACTCCTTTTTGTGGTAAAATATGTACCAATAGTGCCAGAATGTCACTGCTTTATTGCGTTAGTTGCTCCAAAAGTTCCACTGACTTTTTAGTTAGGCAGGTGAGCTGTGAAGCTACCAATTGCCACATATGCACTTTAAAATTACTAGATCATCTTTGAACATGTAACTCATATATATATGTATATTATTGTACAAAGTAATTACAAGCTGATATGCTAAAGTCAAAGCAAATCTGTCAAGTATCAGTTCTCAGAAAATTTATAAAACAGGTATCGCAACATTTATTATGTAATACATCGTGGAAAGAATATTCCTTTTACAGAAATACAAAGTAAATCTAAACATCAGTGATATTATTTTATGATTAATAAAAACCCAATTCTAGCAGGCAGTGATCAGTAGATGATGATTCACTCAAATATCTAGGAATTTTTATTATCTGAATGGAAAAATCCACAGATACATTTTACCCAAATGGTAATTTATGCTTTTGCTCTCCATCGTGTACAGAGGACACTGTCTTGAAAGCAATACTGGTAGGAAATCAGGTCTCAGAGGAGTTTTATTCACATTGTGATCTCTCTTTGCGATAATAAGGAGATAGTTTACAGCATTTTTGAGCCTACAATAAATAATTTTACATTCTGATCAGCCATTTGGAAATGCATATGGGCATATAAATAATATTTTAACTTAAATAGGTGGACAGGATTCAGTGACCATTCAGAACAAGGTATTAAATAAGACACAGGAATATAAACCTGAAACATCCAGAAGAAGAGAAATAGTATATTAAGTCAACAGTTACAGAGCAGAAGCAAAGGAGGAAGAGATTAATGTACTTTTTCAGAAGTATTTCAAACTATATAAATGAGATGCAGGCATATACAGGAGGAAAAGGCTCTATGCATTTCCACAGATTTTGGGACAGGATCTCAAATAATATAAATCATCATTGCTGAAATTTATGAAATTCTGTCAGTTCACATTAGCTTTGAAATTGCTTCTTTAGGTCTTGCCTATTGAAGGTTTCAGCAGCTCTGTGTGCATTTCTAATACCAGATAAGAATGTTAGGCTAAAATACTTTAAGAATTATATTGTAGGAAGCTCATAGTGCAGGACTAGGGAAAGATATCACTTTGATAATTAAGTCTAACCAAAAAAAAAAAAAAGAAAAGAAAAAAAAAAGAAAAAATAGAACAGATAATTAAGGATCAGCTAAAATTAAGAATTTCTACATTACACCAAAAGCTTATTAGCTAAGAATTTTTAAAGAGATTTATAGCTTAAAAGATGTAAAATGTAAATAGCTTTGACAATACTTGGCTTATTATCTTTAGAATAACATCAAAGATAAAAAAAGAAAAACAGTGATAATTTAAGAAAAAAAAAATCACATTCAAAATAGGTGTCAGAACTGTTTTTTCATGCAGAGAATGATAAATGTGTGAAACAGGCTGTCAGGCAAAGTTGTTCAAGCAAAAACACAGGGGTCGTATGAGAAAAATGAGATGCCTTCTATAGGGGGGTGAAGTGCTAAGAATGGATGAACTTGGACAGGCTGGATGACCTCTTTCATTCCCTGATGAGATGTTATATTCTCATCCCAGTTGTCTTTTCTGTGATCATTTAATTGAAAAATTTATTTCAGCTGCAGCTTTCATAATGTTGTCGGAGGACTCCTTAATTCTCGTCCCAAATATACATTCTGATATTATCTGTTTTTTAAGCACTAGATGTTAGTGTAACRTTTAACAATGCTGCTCCTTGCATCCTTAGTTCTTTTCTTCTGGAGAATTAGCTGTCACAATTGCAGAGACATCAGGCCAGTCAAAATGAAAGTACTGTTAAGTGTCATTTACATAGTGTGATATATGTCTTACTACACATTTTTGATAGGAGATTTGGGTCTTTTTTTTTTTAAAATAAAAGCTTTTATTTTTAGCAAACAGCTTTTATTTTTTAGCAGAACTGTGGTGGAAGAAAATGTTATTTATCTATGGTCACATTTTGCAAAACAGTTTATACAGAGTATTGTATCTTTTCTACATTTTTTTAGTAAGGAATTCCTGACCTTGCAATTATTACAAATCTGAAGTATACTTTAAAAACAAAAAGAAGGCCTAGATTATCATTGTCTGCATATTATTGAATGACATTTAATAATGGATTGCACATGACATTGAGAAGATGGGAGTACTAGTTGATATGCTTGAGGGTAGGGCAGGCATCCAAGAGAGAGTTAGGCTGGAGAAATGGGATTCCAGGAACCATGCGGAACTCAGCTAGGACAAGAGTCAAGTCCTGATCATCAGGAAGGAAGATCCTCTTGCAGTGACACAAGGGTAGTGTCACATGGGAACTGATAATCCCCTCCTCAGCACTTTTGACACGGCATCTGGAGTCCAGGTTTGGATCCCTAGTGACAGAATGGTGTTGATGACAGTTCATTGGAGGGCAAGCAGCTGACTGTGCGTCTGGAGCACCCTCTGTGTGTAGGGGGCCTGAGGGGTCCAGGCTTGTTCAGTCTGGAGAAGAGATGGCTTTGGGGGGGACCTGACARCAGCACCTCAGGACCTGCAGGGGAAGTCACAAAGAGTTTGGGGCCAGGCTCCTCACAGAGATGCATGCTGGAAGGATGAGAGCCAGTGGGTGTAAATAATTACAGGAGTGAGCCCATCTGGATATAAGGAAAAATGATGTATTTTCTATTTCTGTTCTGTTACTAATCTTTGTTTTAGAACATTTGAGGACAGATGTTCCAAGTTCACAATGACTTTGTCTTTGAATGAGAATTACCTGTCAGACTTACAACTCTGAATAAGTATTCATTGTGGTTATCCCAAGTCAAATCTAAGAATAAGCCTTTTATAACTCTTTGATACCAGAGCTTTGTAGCATATTGTTTTAACAACAACAAAAGTTTAATATGTAGTCAATTGATATTCAACTTCCCAGAATTATGAATATGTATGTATTTGCTTCAACTCCACTGCTTTCCGTCTTCTTTCCTATTAAAAAAAAAATAAAATGCTTTCTAAATGCCGTGCTTTCTAAACAAGTGTTAGTCTTTTTCGAAAACCTTGGTGAGAGAGTCCTTGTACACTTTTATGGTACTGCTTAGTGGCTTAGTACTGTTTACACAACTAGCTTTTATGTTGATCAATATGAATCATATTTGGCATTATTTTGTATGTGTGCAAATTTAAATTCTTTATTCAATCAATCTTCTATTGAAAGGGAGAGGAAGGGAGGCCTTAAATAAGAGGCAGATACTAATAGAATTTTGACCATCAAAGGATGATTGACCATTTCAGTGTAACATATATGATAATATACTGAATGTCTGTAAAATGTTAATGTCATGCAGGAATAGTCATAATTCATTCTATAATTCATATAATTTATAAAATGGTACAATTTTTGTTTACCTCAAAGAAGAGAGGAAAAATACATCTTCCTTCAAGAAAAAAAAAATCAAACTTGCCAAATCTTTTAAACCTAATGTTCACAGCTAGAAAAGAAAAATCAGTATTTTGTGGCTTGTTTTATCCTCCCTTTAAAAAAGCCAAAAGAGACACCCAAATTAGTCCAAGGTATAAAATGTGTTTTAAAAGTTTCAAATACCTTGAGAGGTTACCTTTCCTCTAGGAAGTCAATGACACAATCAATGTTATGAATGTTAAGGAGAAAAAAAAAAGTCTATTTCAGTATAACTTCTTTTCTTACATTTGTACATTTGTATATATTGTAACGAATATAAAAATCTGAGAAAAACAATTGATAAATACTATTTCCTACCTTGAGCGTTTCTAAAACCACATCCACATCTAGTTTTATTTTGTAATCTATTTTGTAAAGCTAGCTGTCATTTTTCTTTTAATATATGCAGCAAGATATACAATCTTCTGCCATGAACTTCAGTGTAGTTGTTATGAGTTCAGTCTTACTGATGATTTTATGTCACCATATCTGATATATCGGCTATTTTAAATGCTTCTATCATCTTTATTTTCTACTYTGTGAAACTTAGATCATACTTAAGGTGTTTCATTTAGCAACATTCATAAGCTCACAGACATCAATGAGATGATGATGTGATGTTATTATAATTTAATTATTCTTTCTATATGCATCTTCAATAGCACTTACCATCAGCTGCAACACAGCTAAAATATCCAGTAGTCAAGAAACAAACAGAACCTAAATGTAAGAACTAAAATTATAATTTATAAATATTTTTATTATAGTGCCCAAGAAATTTCAGATAATAATATAATAGATTTATGAAACAAATTCACCAGAAATTAGCAGCTATTCAATCTCTGTCTATGGATTCAAACTTTTTTTTTTCATCAATACCCATGATGAAACATAACAAATTGCTTTGTGCACATACATTTTCTCCACCCAATTCTCCTAGAGAGTAGAAGACAGCGATACTAGAATCGTTCCACTAGTTTAGAATTTAGATATGCCCCTCATTGTGGTAGACCATCTATGCACTCTTTCTTTACTCTCTGTATTACATGAGCCTTATTTCTATCTGCTAATTTTACAGTCTGTTATCCTAGATGTCAAATAATGCTATTTAAAGCCCATCTATTCTGTATACTCAGAAACTCCTACGTCTGTTCTGTTGAAGGTAGCTCTGGAGCTGAAATGGCAAATGGAGCATGTTGCACAGATTTTGAAAGTAGCTGTCTGGGAGCTAGGACTAACAGCAAAAACAGGACTGCTGCATCATGAGTGGTAGTCTACCTTACTACCTTACTTCTGCATAACTCTGCACAGAAGTGATTGCTTGGATAACATGGTGCCATGGTCCATATCTTGAATCGGTTGTCTTGTTGTCATGGATGAAACTTCTTAAACTTAAAAATATATATCCTAATTGCATCAGAGAAACTCACAGAACTCTAAAATGTTAAATTATATACAATATTATATATTATATATGAAGCAGGAGAGGAACAGTAATTTTAGCACCTTTGGTATCAATTTAATTTGAGTCTCTTTTTGGTCTAGGAGAGTTCCTTTAACAGATCTACAGACATATTTTCACAAGGCTTTCAAACTGAAGCCAATCTTTTGAGAGGAGTTACTTAATGAAAATTGAATATAGATACAAAATGATGTAGGATTAAGCAAATTGATATATGCACAAATAATTACTTTCGTTGTCTGGCACTGTCTACAAATGTTGGCAATGACGATGATGTGGGCAGTGAGCCTTCATACCCAGCCACAGGTGGCCTGAGTTACAGCTTTACAACTTTTCAGTTGATTCATTGATTGGTGAAAAAGCTGTAATTTTAGTCAAAGCATAATCAGATGCATCATCAGTTTGGACATGAAAAAACACAAATGAACAAAATACCCAGAGAGAGGAAGAATATGTAAACCAAAAAAATCCTCACACTGAAGAGAAGTAGTCAAGGTAAAGTGAACTTTCTGAGCTTCAGTGCAGGTGATAGAACAGTGACCTTAGTGATCTTACCTTCCGGAAAGCTAAAAGTGTTTCTCATGGCTGTTTTGCACATCATGATAGCTGATATTCGTTATCCTGAGGGAAGAACAGCTTTCCTAACAGAAGGAAAGAGCATGCAGTAAACATTGCTACAGCAGGAAAAAAAAATTCTAGGAAAGGGCTTAAGGGCAGCCTGTACAACAGTCAGTGGCAGAAAAAATCAGTAATTTGCATTGAGTTATTAAACACACCTGACAGAAAGGATAGTACCTATTTCTATTTCTCTGTTTCAGCATAAGGGATAAAAAGCATGGGGCTTAGATTAGGACTGAGGGAAAAAGCAAACATGTAGGACAATATTTTGGCATATT
This sequence comes from Eudromia elegans, assembly GCA_003342815.1. Taxonomy (NCBI): domain Eukaryota; kingdom Metazoa; phylum Chordata; class Aves; order Tinamiformes; family Tinamidae; genus Eudromia; species Eudromia elegans. The sequence goes on along the minus strand of PTEX01000014.1, from coordinate 6,804,958 downwards.
TGTTGCGATGTGGCTTAGTGCTGACGAGTTTGATCCTGCTTTCATCAGTCAGTGGTGAAATTATTCTAAACTTCAGAATGAATAAGATTAAATGTTTCATGAAGTTTTGAAAATAACATACATTAGCTTGATCTCTTCCCTCTCTCTGAGCTTTAAAAACTATGTGCTGTTTCAAACATATCAGTCACAGTTTCATTCTTAGATTAATTAGGAATCAATTAGRCAGTTTGTAACTCAGTATACTACTGTGTTTTTCCTTAACTGTGAACTACAAATTTGAATGTCTTCACTGGCATCATGCTTAGTTGAGAACTTCTCAATTTGAGCAGAGAATTTCTGTATCTTTACTCTGTTGGGCAAGAAAACMCATTTTTGTAGTGATGAGCAAAAGTGATTAGCCCCAGAGATGTGAAGGGGAGACAAAAAGACAGGTTCTTTTGAATCTGTGTAGACATAGACTAAATGGCATCAAATCAGGCTTGGCAGTTACTGTTAGCCTGCGGCTATAGCAACACCTCTTCCCTGGCAGGAACAGTTGTAGAGCAAGAAGCCTGAGCAGCCACAGGGGCATACCTGCAGAGAATATTAAAAAAAGCTCTGCGCAGCATTGTCATTTGATGATGAGTGCTGAAATGTAGAATGATATCTCCAGTGCAAAAATCTATTAAAATTAATTCAGAAATACCTCTGGGATAGACTGGGTGTTGAAGAATTCTGCAAGATGTGCAAATACTTTCAGCTTTGATAGGGAATTTATTAAAAGCCAAAGAAAAGTGGGTAACCAGAAAAATGAAACCACCACAGATGTCTACAATAGTCCAGGATGGTCCATATTCAGGATCCATATGGCAACTTTCTGATTTTATTAGAGGCTTTTAGATGAACCATCACCAAGCATTTTGTGTATTGGACTATGATATAATTCTCCTTGCTATACTTTCAGAAATAGGCACTATTTTACTGTAAATTAAGATAAATAAATGAATAAGTGATAGCAGAATGATAAATACCACAAACATGAAATGTTTGAATTCAAGCAATTAAATCTTGATAGAATTAGGAGTAAATTAAATGAGGTGTCAGAATGGGCAGAATTGGGCAAACTTAACAAATTCAAAGGCATTCAGCAATCATTTCAGGTTCATACAAGTGGTGCAGACAGTTCCAGACAGATTAGTTTAAGATTTATGTAACTAACTATACAAGTCTCAGTGCTGTATTCAACTGAAGGAAAATAGGTAAAATTTGATTATACTGGTTAACCTCTGCCACTTTGGGAAAAAAGCTTGAAGTTAAGTAAGTGATGACCTTTCTTTCTTACCACAAATTTTATTGTACAACTTCAAATATGTGGGAAACTTCACAGTCATTTTAGTTTCATAGAAAGCTACATCGTATATTGTATGTGTAAAAATGTCAGAATTCTGTTATCTGAATCTTCATTTTTTTTTTAAACACTTGATAGTTACTTTCAAAGTGTTCTAATGCTAAGATATTATTTTCCAGTATTTGGATACTACAATAAAAAACACTGTTACACTTGAAAACATGTAATATATCTGTCTATCATTCTGTTCATTTAGCATAAATTGCTGATATGTACTAGCACACTAACACTATAAATGTAAAAATATTTTTAATTATAAATATAAGTAGTAGTAGTACTCTTAATATGTTTTATCTGCATGCACATATACAATTATTATAGTATTTCATCTTCTAAAGTTACTGAGACATCAAGAATCCCACTGCAGCTATCCTAATCTTTTTGTCTTAGTGTGCATGTAATGAAAAAAAAAAATCTTTTGAAAACCACTGATAAATTTGAGATTTCAAAGTATTACCTAAAACTGTGTTTTATGAACAGTTTTGRTTTTATGCTGTAGTACTAGGCCTGTTATAATTCCAGGAAAACTAATTAAAAGTATCTCAGCAAAATCTCTGTAGTTATAGAGACTTAAGACTTAAGTTATAAGACTTAAATTCTTTGAGCTTTGCTTTAAAGCCTTTGTTTTCCTTTTTCATCAGCTCCACAAATAAATTGTCCTAACTGATGTCCTGGCTATGAGAACTCTTGGACATACTCTCGGACTCTTGGAGAAGTCGGTTCCAGTTTTCCTTTCCAATGTAGAACGTAGTTGTTTATGACTACTTGTAAAACTACATGAAAAAAAACCTTGCATGAAACAGAAACTGTGAAACTGTTTGATATAGAGAAGAGACAGTGTGTAGGAGAATATAGTCAAAATTTAATTTGGGCCACAGAGCCATAATTCCATAGASATAATCATTAGCTGGAAGCAGAGAATTCCATCCTTAAAACTCTATCTCTGCAGTTTTTCTGTATGTTGTAAAGGAGATAAATATGGTGGTCTGCCGTGCTTTTCAGAGAAATATCACCTCCTTGGCACACAATAATATTACTGTACATAATGATCATAACGATTAAACCAAGTCTTTGGAACCCTGCTTAATTGTTAAAAATATAGCACTAAGCATTAAAAACTGCTCGGAGTTTGAAACATTTATATTTTCTAAATGAGTGAAATTATATTTCCATTTATAATTGAGTAGCTACATGAAAAAACAGAGGGTTGCACATGTATGATAGACAAGAACAGGGCTATTTGAACTACACACTTTAGTTTGGACGAAAAAGTTTGGAGACAGTCATGCTGGTTCAAGTCAGAGGAAATCCTCTTTTACTCCTAGCAAGTCTTTAGGAGCAAAAAACCCACATAACTGACATCTTGGTGAGCTATGGTTCCTCCCATTTATCATGAACTGGTGAGAACATTTTACTCCACTGTCACCTTTTATATATAGTAGCTATTTGATAGACAGAAATAGAATCATAATTATTGATCTCATTTGAAGGTTATAATAAAGGAAAGCAACAGAGGTGTGTGAGCTTTCTGATGTAGGTACCCTTCAACTGAGCTGTTAAAATATAGAACAGATAATTATTTGGGGATATATGTTAAACTAGTAGGGAATGAAGCTCTAGTGTACACATTTGTCTCAGATTTGGATTCAGTGTGTTTTTGTTTCTAAGTAATCCCACCATTGTGTAAAATTACAGACCAATTATAACTTTTCATTAATTGCATTATGTTCTTCATTGAAGTTTGGGGTCTGAATGCAAGTTGTAATACACATTTCAGGTGTATTCAGTTGTAATACACATTYCAGGTGTAACACAAATTAATAATTAAAGYATATTCAGACACATAATAGGTCAGTTAGAGTCTCCTTTTCAGAACCAGTRAGCATCTGTACCTTCATTCTAAATTAATATCAAGTTTGGCCACAAAATTGGGATTAACAGTATTTTTTTGTCATAGGCATCGTTGCAATAACACAAGGATGATTATAACGTGGCTTCACAAAATTTCTCTCTCAAAATGATGGGAAAATTTGGGGGATGATTTCAGAAGAAACCTTTATACTCTAGAATATGGAGTGTCCACTAGTTCTTCCCCCAAGGCCTTCCTGCTTAGTTCTGGATTTATCCATCAAAAAATGACAGTTTGACACTTTGCATATTGTGCTTCTGACAGTGTAGTTGATAAAGCTGTGCTGTGCTACTAAAAAAACAAAACAAAAAAAGACAAACAGAACAATGCAAGAAACACCAATCAACATCAACTATGCTTTTCATATTAGCATCACAGCATATGCCTGCTTCAGTGGGCTTTTCCTGGGGTTCCTTTATATGGGTTCTAATTAATGGAAAATAAGTTGGCAAATGCTTCAAATAACTTACAGTTAAAGTTTTTCAGGGACAAAAGTGAGCGAGATAACCATAGATAAAAGCTATACACCTGAACTGCCAAATCATGATACTRCTGTTTCAAATATAGCAGGGGAGAAACTACATGTTCTGGTACTTGTGGCTTGCTATTGATTTGGTGACTGCGCTGACCTGTGAATGAAAATAAAAAAGTCTTTCACAATTGGGTCAACAATTTACTTAGATTTAGAACTACTGTCTGGAAAGGAAACAATGTCAAAATATAATACAGATAAACTGGCAAAACTGATAAAGGACTCCCACCTCGCCTTTCCTTTTATGATCACTGTAGTGGAAGAAAGAGAATATGGGGAAGGAGAAAATACAAGTTGATCTAGTTGTTTTAAGCAGTTTTTGAAGACACTGCAACCCTGTACATGACTGGTTCTAAAATAGTACTGCAGTACTTCTTGTTGATATACACAGTTTGAATTTCTGTCTGCAAAATGTACAAACCATAGAATTGTAGAATCATTGTGGTTGGAAAAGACCTTCAAGATCATTGAGTCCAACCATAGCCTCTCAACACCATCCATACCTGTTAGACCTGGTCCCTAAGCACGTCATGTACAATGTCACGGGACACATAAGCATAATTTGAATATATCTCTGAAGTTCAAGCGGAGGTGGTCGAGGCTGAACGTTAAGGATGGCTCAGATATATTGTAGCTGAGCAGATGTCAAAAGTTCCCTTTTGTATAAAATAACCAGTAAAGGCAAGAGTTCAGAAGATGCTCTCAATGCAGTCTATTTGTGTCATAGCTCGGGGAACCCCTGCTCCGGAGCCTGGTACCGGGACTGTGCTTCATGTTGTGGCCCATGCCCAGGGCTGKGGCTGACCTGCCTTTGGTGCTCCCTGACTATGTGTTCATTTGTCTGATTTGGATGCTTACAGTAGCTGCACACTTTCAGCAAATGATCATAGATAGGGAGTAATGAATCACTATAGATCTGAAAAAGCTACAGATGACATTTTGTGTTTTAAAAAGCATGAGCAGTGCAATATCCTATACCTTCTCTCCAGTGTTCATGCTCCCTTCCTAGTCACTGAAATTGCTTACAAATAATAGCATTTTGTTTGCGAAAGTATCTTTAGTTGCACAGTTACACTCCACAACTTTGTGCAATCATCCCCATTTCATCACTGGGACAGATGTTAGTGTCTGAAAGTGTGTGGCGTCACTTCATTATGACCTGCACCATGAGTTTAATGTGGAAGCGGAATTAGGCAGAARTGACCAGATGTCCTGGTTTAGCTGGGAACAGCTGGGAAAATCATGGAGTGAGTCCTACTGGAACGTATTTCTGGACACATGAAGGAGAAGAAAGTGATTTGGAACAGTCAGCATGGTTTTACCAAGGGCAAATCATGCCTGACCGACATGATTGCTTTCTATAATGAAATGATGAATATGTGGATGAAGGGAGAGCAGTGAATGTCCTTTACCTCAACTTGAGTTAGCCTTTCAGCACTATCTTTCACAATATTTTTTGCACTTTTTTTTTTTATTAAACAGTATGACTGGGTGCACAGCCACATGGGTAAAAAAATGCCTGGAGGCTGGTAACAAATGGAATACCACAGGGGTCTGTCTTGGGACCTGTCCTGTCTTACATCTTTATCAGTGGCTTACAGGAGGTGAATGGAGTGCAYTCTTATTAAGTCTGCAGATGACCCCCAAATTGGCAGTAGAATGATGGTTGATGTATTTGAAGGCAGGATTGACATCCATTAGCAGGGGCCGATTGAGGGTAGTGACTATCACCTCTCCTCAGCGTTTGTGACATGGCATCTAGAGTCCTTGTGTCCAGCTTTGGCTCCCCAATAGCAGAAAAATGTTGATAAAGTGCGATGGGTTCAGTGGAGAGGGCAAGCAAGTTGATTCTGCATCTGCATTCTGCATTCTGCATGAGGACTTGCTGTCTGAGCAGGGGCTGAGGGATCTGGGCTCGTTCAGTCTGGAGAAGAGATTGGTTTGGGTGGGACCTAACGGCAGTCCCCCAGCACCTACACGGAGGGTGACTGAGGGGACAGAGCCAGAATCTTCACCGAGGTGCATAGTGGTGAGAGACAATGGCCATACACTGATGGTTTCAAGTGAAGTTCAGACTAGRTATAAGGAGAAACTTCTCCTCCGTAAGGATGGGCAAGAGTAGAGCAGGCTACCCTGAATGATTACTCAGTCTCCATCCTTGGGAGTTTTTAAGACTCAACTCGATTAAGTCCTGTACTGTGTGATCAGTCCTAATAGCTAGCCCTTCTTTGAGCGAGGGACTAGAGAAATCCTGAGGTCTTCTTCAGCTACAATCCAGTTTAAAGGACATTCATTTCATTCCGTTAAAAATCTTCACGTGCCTCTTTCTCCATATTTTTTGCCTAGGATAGGGAACTTCACCTTTTCATACACAAATAAGGTCTGGGAAATTATTCCTCCATGCATAGTGTAGTCACCCAACTCCTGAGCCGACCTCTTTTGCAGGCTACACAATCTCTGGAGATTGCCTTTAGCACAGACAACTGTATAAGATAAGTTAATCTAGTACAGTGGGAAAAGATGAGAAGGTATTTTACGTAGGTTGTAAGACAGTATGAAAACAACCTTTTGTGCAGGATTTTTCTGAATTTGCTGATACCGTCCCTACTGCCTTCTGTGGCAATAAGGTCCAGKGTACTGTCTTTAGTAGATCTCCTAGAGTTGAGTGTCCCATGTGTATTGTACTGAGGGATTTTGTTCTGCATTCATGTAGCTCATGCAGTTCTAACTCGTGTAGTGTAATGTAAGCATCTTAAAACATAATTAATAGTTCTTAATGGGAAGACAAGAACAGTGCCAGAAGTGGAGGGCTGACAGATGTGTTTTTTGGGGGGAATAAACAGAAACACTTTTTCAGAAAAGGAAACTCAGAATCCTCTGAATCCTGATAGATTCTTCAATTCTTAATATTTTCACAACCCACAAGCATATATACTAAAACACAAYAGGGAAACATGAGAAAAGATACTATAGCCATAGCAGTAGTATTCATGAACAGCWATTTACTATGCTAATACCAGTAATTTCAGAAGTCACAAATATTTTATCTTTTTTAGAAAGTTTAACTGAAAAAATGGATAATAACTCTGAGCTTTGTTCTAACAAAGCAATAGAGCCTCCCAGTCTTACTACAAAGAAATTCRTTTTGCTGTGATTATCAAGAGGGAGCAGGGCTAGTGTTGCTTCAAAACTAAAACACTTGCAAAATATAAAACATGAATGGGATAAGTATTTAGTTTTATAAGAACAAAGATTTCATAAATCTTTTTTAATATACCTGAGGGCCCATCTGAGACTCACCTTGTAAAAGTTCACCCTATTAAAAAAGACACTAGAAGAGTGGTGACTTCACTAGAAGGTGAAAGAGAATGTGGCTATATTGTGGTACTATCAATAGTACCTTATTAACAAAAATTAGAGCTTATTTTTATCATATATAACTTCTAGTGGATTTTTTTTTTGGTCCACTACACAGTAGTTAAAACTAGGCATACAAATATATATTTTTTTACTATTACAAATATGGTTATAAAATTTCCCAGAGATAATAGGACTAGTTCATGGGAAAGATGAATACAATAACAAAGTATAAAAAAGAAAAAAATCTAAGAGAGACCACAGTTATGAACTGTGAAACATTGCACTGTTATTCCCAGTAAAATGGGGATAGAGTTTGCCTCAGGGCTGGGTTGCTATAGTACCAAACCAAATCTGGTCTAGAGAAATGATAGCCGCATTTGCATGGAGCTGCAGTAAGCTAGTACAGTTTGCCCCACAAGCTTGTGGAGTGCAGCACCATGTAGAAGTTTTGCATCCTAACCTGAGCTGGCTAATTAGACAGCAAATTAGCCTATGAATGAGTAATTGGAGAGTCTCTGAAGGCAGCTGCTTGTAATTTTGTTTCCATGATTAGTGTGAACAGAGGTCTGYGTACATCTTTTTTAAATAGGCTTCTCTTGTATGTAATATCTCATATAATGGTGAGAATTTTGCATAAATAGCAAGAAGATTCAGATTCCTTTTTTTTAAATGTACTTGGTCCTCATAATTTCTTTCCAGTTTATCTTAAAATATAAACTGTTAAATATTAAGAAACAGTAAAGTGTCTTCATGTTCAAAAGGTTTTATTTAGCCATCAGTACAGAATTTCCAAATAGAATGTTAGCATGCAGAAGCAATACATTTATGGTCTTTACTGCTCTTGGAATTTACAGTCCTACTTGCTTAAGGCTGTAATTTCCTTAGCAAGCCGTGCTTGTCATAGGGAAATAAAACTTGCTCATATAGTCCATAATACTGTAGGCTTTTATAATTATCATAAATAACAGCTGAAGAATGCTATAAGGATTGTYGTCTCCCCCCCAAAATAAAACTACAACAGCATCTGAGGATATGCATGCATACATTTATTTTTAGCTGATAATTTACACAAAAGAGCAGAGCAGTGTATGTGGCAAGCTAAAGGAAACCCAGGTCCAGTCTTGTTTCTTAAATTAATATTAAAGCTTGCAATCATTCTATTAGGGTCTAATTTCAGAAACAGGCACCTTTCCAAGAATGCTATGTATATTGCTTCYCACCAGTTTCAAGATTCCAGGTTACTAAAGCAAGAATCCTATAGCACAATTTCAGTGTGATATCCTAAACTGACGCGTTCCGCCCCAACCCGTATTCCCAATCCCAGAAGTTACCCGCTCAGTCAAACCGGGTTGGAGGCTCTCGGCCGCGTCACAAGCCGCAGATCCCAGGGGCCCACCGATAGGGACCAGACAGTCCCGGGTGACCAGGCGAGGGCTTGGGAGATGAGGGATCAGGGAAAGGGAGGGAACGCACAAAAGGGAAGGGAAGGGAAGGGAAGGGAAGGGAAGGGAAGGGAAGGGAAGGGAAGGGAAGGGAAGGGAAGGGAAGGGAAGGGAAGGGAAGGGAAGGGAAGGGAAGGGAAGGGAAGGGAAGGGAAGGGAAGGGRRGGGRGGGAGGGSTTTCCACCACACTCACGCAGGCCAGTCACATTCCAATCACACACCACCRWCGAGAATGACAGACACGACGTAAGCGTTATCTAAACCCAAGTGGAACCCTTTATTAAAAGTGAACATGAACTTTTATAACATTTCAGAGAAAATTGGGGAAGATGATTGGATGGGAGAGGGACATCCCTGCCAAAGACATTGGCTGAGGCGGGATTCACACGTTTTGATTGGTGGATGGAAGAGGGACAGGGAATGTCTATAGCTGGGGGAAGGATCGAGGGGGTTCTAGAACTTTCCAACCAAAAAACAGAACRAATTGATCTATACTAATACAATAAACATATCCAATGATACAGAAACTGAGTAGCCCTGTCTTGAGCATATTCAGGGGTTCAGAGCGGCCTGAAACACTAAACTATATATTTTTAAATTTTTTTTACCCTACATACACATTATTAAATAAAATGTGTATGTGGGAGTAAATTTTGAGTCACAAAAATAATAGATTCARTTCCATATTGTCTCCTAGCGCTGATAAACCTTTCATCTCTTGCATTATTTTGCACCTTTTCCCTATATCTTCTTCTCTATTGTGGACATCTATATGTATGGGTGCAGACTGTTTCATCTATATGCTGTAGTTCAAAATGGYGAGCATGAAAATCTTGTAGGGGGTTCAATGTGCTAGCTAAGCTAATGTGCTTGCAACTGTTGATGCARAAGGCTAGAGTGTTAGTAATCTGTCAAAATATGAATGTTTATTTAAGTCGTTCTTCTTTGTCTAACTTTCCATTGAGGTGGTAAAGAAAGAGTTYCAGGAAAAAAACCCAAACCGAACCAAACCAAAAAAAAGCCTTCTAATYGAGAATTTGAATCACAGAATGGTTGAGGTTGGAAGAGACCTCTTAGAGATCATCTAGGCCAACCCCCYAGCAGGAACCCCTAGAGCACGGGCCACAGGGTGGCATCCAGGYGGATTTGGAAGATCTCCAGAGAAGGAGACTCCACAGCCTCTGTGGGCAGCCTGTTCCAGGGTTTTGTCACCCTCACACAGAAAAGAAGTTCTTTCTCACATGGAACTTCCTTTGTTTTAATTTGTACCTATTACCGCTTGTCCTGCCACTGGCCGCCACCGAGAAGAGTTTGGCCCCCTTCTCCCTACATTCTCCCCTCAGGTACTTAAACATATTGATCAGGTCTCCTCTCAGTCTTCTCGAGGCCAGATCAAGATTGCTTAGTCTTTCTTCATACGATAGATACTCTAGTCCCTTAATCATCTTTGCTCTACGCTGGACCCTCTCTAGAAGCTCCACATCCCTCCTGTACTGGGGAGCCCAGAACTGCCCCCAATACTCCAGGTGCGGCCTCACCAGAGCTGAGCAGAGGGGCAGGACCCCCTCCCTCAGCCTGCTGGCAACACTCTTCCTGATGCATCCAGGATCCCATTGGCCTTCTTGGCCACAAGGGCACATTGCTGCCTCATGATTAACTTGTTGTCAACCAGGACTCCTAAAACCCTCTCCATGGAGCTGTTTCCAGCAGGTCAGCCCCTGATCTGTGCTGTTGCCTGCTGAGGTTATGCCTGCCTAGGTGCTGAACCCTACACTTGTCCTTAAATTAGTTTTGAGTGCAGGAACTGTTTTTATTGAGAAAAACGGTTTTTATTCAGAACAAAAGTCCAGTTTCATGTAACCCAAAGGGCATTCACGCATTAGAGAGATCAAGAAAAATCTGTTAAGGGCTACTAGCTAATGACAGACATTGGAAAAGTGATCACAAAGAGGAATTAATTCATTTATGAAAAGCAAGAAATAATTGAGATAATATTTCTATCATCAATAATTCATTTTTTAAGGAGGATTCAAGACAGTAAAGCTTCATACAATGGCAAAATAAGATGTCTATCTTTATTTTTTTTAATGTTATATGTGTATATGATACATTTAGGATTGACATAYGTTTATATCTGTATATGTTTTTTTCTGTATATTTGTACAATACTCTGTTTCTGCACTTAAAATATTTAATTGAAAAAAAATCATATTGCCTCTGCAAAGAATAGGTCTTTTTACTACATCATTTTACTAGAAATTTCCTGAACCTGAATGTATTTCTAAAACAACTCTCTATGAGAGAAAAATTCTACCAGCAGTACCTGGGGATCTTGAATTACACCCATGTCTATGGCTAGAATTAGAAAAGCGTGTTCCAACATGCCACTACTACTTACTTAAGTTTGAGAATCTCAGAAACGTAGTACTTTTTGGAAGTTAGTTTCACATTACATCATGTTTTTCAAAACTAAAGATAAAGGATCTTCCAAGATCGTTAGGCCTGTAGTTTTTGAGCAAAATAATGAGCCCATGAAACTTTGTGTTGTGTAACATATCCTTATTTGATGGATGATACTTCCTTCATGTTTCGCCTACAATTTTGGACTATGGAGTTAGTCATTTTTGTTTTTTGCTTGCCTTCTGCATAGGCCTGATTTCACCTGAAGGGCATAGTAGCAGTTATGGCAAGAGACACACTATGTAGATGGATCCTTCTGAGTCTAATGACAACTCTTTCATTTGAATAAAAATATGTTTGAAAAATCAAAATAACTGGCAGCATTCCTGGGGTTTTCATATTGCACTGTCTTCAGTGATTTTAACAAAGCCCTTAAGTACAGTAGCACTGCAGTGTTATGTGATTCATGGTGGGTAATTAAAACTTTGCCTAGAAACCAAGTTTGGTAAGCAGCAGTATTTATTAACGTTAATTCAGAGACCTGCTAGTGTATGAGTTTGGAGCTGTTTCTAGCAGCAATAATGTAAGAGTTACTGATAGCATGGATTTATTTGATAGCTGTATGGGACCTGGTATTCATATATTGATAGAATTTTTGCTGGTAATAAAATGCCAGATTAAAAGAAAGAAGCAGCATTCTTATTTTTAATGGTGAGTAAAACTTACTGCCTGCTGCAGTCTCTGACAGCATAAGATAAGCCTAAAGGTACATGTTACAAAAGAATTGAGTGCCTTATACAAAGGTACTTGTCACCTAAACACCTGATTATATTGAAAGGCCTTAGCTTCCAAAAGTGTACCTAGCAAGCAGGAAAATCAGTAGTTGCTTCATGTGGGAGTGTAACGTTGTAAATTTAGTATGAAACTGAAAAACGTCCTGTGCATGGATGTAGGGCAGAAATATTTGCAAACTAATTAACTCCCGCTATAGTCACAAATAAGAAATAGCTAGAAAATTCAGAAAAGAGGCAGTTCATACATACAAATGTATATGCATACATGCAAACTCATGTTTATAACAAATACCATAAGAAAGATCTTCCCCATCCATGTTGTCAGATATGTTGCTAGCACTATGTTCACTATATGCTAACACTATATTTGTTTAAATTTTGCCTCCTAATTCTTTCTACCTAATATTTTTTCTAGACTTACTTTTAGTTTCTGATATTGCRTTTTAGAAGCTCTGGTGGCATGGTCTGCAGTTCTCGTTTTTCTTATTTTGAAGTTAAAAGTCTCTTTTTGCATCAGTCTACCAATTTACCTAGCTACAAAGTGAGCCAGATTACATACTCAGTTTTTTTAGACAAGAATCTTTAAAAAGAGGAAAAAAATATGTCATGTTAGTCCTAAAATGGCACTTGTTACTCATCAATTTGGCACTTATTTTGGTTTTTTTAATGACAAATGAATATCTTTAGAATAACAGTTTGAAGTTTATTCATTGCTGAAATGAATAGGATAATTTACAGTTCACAGGGCTCCTTCAACCTTTCAACATGATTTTTTCTCTTATTTCACCCGATCACATTTCTAAAATATTGCTTACTGCCCTTACAGTCACAGACTTGAACTGGCAAACACATGCATTTTTTTACCTTTTGAAGTCTTCTCTTTTTCCTATCCATGTCCTTGCTTACATTTAAATTGCATACACCAGGTCCTGTCCTGCGGCAGGGACAGTAAATGTGAAAGTTCTGTAAATATCCCCAACTTTGGTACTTGGTAGCATTGACTTATTCTTTGCATTTATACGTGGTCGCAGTAACTAATGTAACCTAAAGCTTTGCTTATTCAAAAGAAAAGCGTTTGGAACCAAAACACCATTTGATATAACCCAGGAGGCACAGAGGTGTGTGATCATGTTTCAGAATTTGTCTTTGGAGATGTTAATAGGGTTATTGAGAAATAAAACAGTAATCATCARTTTTAGAGGTCATTGATTATACAGTTTATAAATATTTCATAAATTCCCTGCTGTTTACAGATAGCAGTAATCTAAAAAGAAATTACAAATGTTCAGAATCTAATGCATCTGATCCTATTGTTAAAGCTTGTTTGTTTTTTTTAAGCTATCTATATGTTTATGCAAATTATAACCTTTACATGACATAGTTTCACAGCATGCTCCTGCAGAATGTGTCATAATATAAAGTCGTAAGAGTATAGTGTCCAAGTTCATCTTCACCATTTTGCAAGAGCTGCAGTTTTATCTTGAAGGATTATTGCTTGCCATTAAGTAAAAGGTAAATTTTATGAAATAGGCAACAAAATTCTGTTATCTCCCAAGTTTTTCTGAGTTTGCACTAAATTCACAGCAATTTTAATATGGAAAAATAAGAGGATCAGCAAGGCAAGGCAGGGTAAGAAGAATTTGAACTAGAATTTCACATAGCTATCAAAAGAGAAGAAAGTCACCTTTAATTAAGTTGCTGAGTGGGTGAAGTACTCAGAATATTAGGAATTGCTTCTGTCTTTTTCTSTAAGTTAATTTGAACTTGCATCTTGTGCTTTCCAGAAATTTGACCTAACTGTCTTCAACAAAGCAAACTGAAWTTGTTGAAAAAAAATGATCATTTGTTGTGTGGAAAATAAAATAAAAATGTGGTCCTTTGCACTTGGAGGTAATTTTTCAAGGAAAAAAAAAAGTTATATTTAACTTAAGCTAAAATATATTCTTAATATATTTCAACTGCAGAGTGCCAGATATCCTTAAATTAGCAAATGATTTTCTTTTTACATCAACTTTGGTTATTTTCAGCTGTTCACTGTTGAGTATGTAAGTGATCTTATATCACAAATGTTATTAAAAAATAGTTCCTCTCTCAAGATGTAACAGAAGTTTTGTTTGTTTTTTTGTTTTGCTTTTTATTTTTATTAATTAAAAAATATGCCTGAGTGTTGGCACATTGCTTTGCTACACCCATGTTATATCCTGAATGGCAAATGTACTTTGTGGTGCATTTCGGAATCTGGTTTCCAGAYGCTCTTTTTGTTGCAGCTGCATGTGAAACTGAAATGTGGAAATCTGTCATTCYCTGCCTTTCTTTAAAGGCATGTTTGGTTTGTACGTAGAAAAGAAGGTGCAAGTCTGGCCTAAGGTATGAGGGCTTGCACCTAGTGTCGAATATAAATTCAATTTATGCCACCTCATAAGCTCAGAGGAGAGAAAGCTATAGTGTGGTAGGATAAATCAAGATCAAGAAATGCTTCCTAAGTTAGCTGCTGATGACTTTGTTAATCAGGGGTTCTGTGAGGTCTTCATTGGCTGCATTGAAGCCCTGTAGAAAAATGAGGAAGAAATTCCTACCTTTTTCTGATTTCTTGAATTATGTTGTGGATTTACATTGTGAGACCCAAATGATTCAGTACTGCAAAAAATGAGGAGTGAAAAAACTACAACACAGAAGCCCTAGACTAAGACCAAAATATCTGCATCTTAGAAGCCTCACTCTTGTTCTTTGCCTCCTCCCTTCAGTCTTACTGAAAACTTACTCATTTGATAAGAAAAAAAAAAAAAAAAGGAAAGAAAGAGAAAATATTCAAATGTCATGTGCTGTTTTAATAGAAGAAATTATGTTTTGTAGAGGAAAAATAAAATTCTGGTAAAGTGCACTTTTTCTGGTAGGGTCCAGAGACTTGCCAAATTTCATACAGAGCTTAATGCTGTCTAATTCACTCTGATTTTAATAGTTTTCTTGGAAACTGCTTTTCACCATGGGAAATGTATTTTATAACTCATAATGGAAATCAGCTTTGTAGCTCTGTGGCCTAAGAAAAATTAGTCAGTCCAATGTACACGTGTTCTGGCAGGTCATTATTTCCCTAAGATGGACAGTAGAACTGCATCTTGTTATAGAAAAAAAGTGTTTCCCATTAACTCACACCAGCTTCTGTGCTTAATTCAGTATTTGCSTTGCCCCAAGCCCTTCAAAATCACTATAGCTTTTAGAACTGGAATGAAGGCTGAGCATTTTGATTCTGTAAAAGTGGAATCGCACTTAGTCTGCCAAATTTCTTGACAGGGTAGGTTTGTAAAAGAACTGTTAAATTCTCTGATTATACCTTCACCAAAAGGCCAAAATATTCTTAGTTCTATAGAGCAGTTATAGTGGTAAGGAGTTATTTCATTTYGTATATACTGCTGAATATTTAGAGAAATTAATGGTGAAGGTCAGCAAAGACTAAAGATGTATTTTAGGGCTTTTACTGGAATTATTTGCTTGAGTCTGATCAACTGCACATTGTTCAGTAAGTGGCCATTTTGAGTCAAATTACCTATCTAAATGAGTTGAGCAAATGCTGGCTCAATTTAGTTACATACTTTGAAATTTGTAGGTTGAGTTATTCATTTTAGTGAATGGTTTGCTGAAGACTAACATTCAAAAAGCATTTACCATTATCTTGTTAATAGGCCTTACTGCTTTAAATCTACCAGGAATGCAAATAAATGATAATTCTGCACTCATTAAGGAAATCTCTAGTGACTTACTTTGGTTAAATGTTCCAACAGGCATGTTTAGTACTTCTTTTGGGGTTGGTAAAGATCCAAAAAACTGTAAATTAAAGTTCTGCGGAGTGCTATAAAATATGCATAATGAAGCCCTGGTTGTAAATTAAGAAGATTTATATTGCTGCATTCTGCTTACGTTATTCAATCTGAATGCTTCACAGGTTTTTATGAAGCAAATAAACTGTTCTTTTTCTTTAAATTCTTTTTAAATGGTCACTACGGATTCATTGTTACATTACTTAGTCCACACATTAAAAACTGAATTGTTCTTTTTAATCTATATATCATATTAAAGTTTTATTCCACAATACTTTTGAAGCCTAGATACTCCATCTGTAGTAGCAGTACACTAAAGTTGCTTGTAGAAATATGCAGTTAAACAATGCTAAAAAACAAKGTTTATGAGTAGTCTTCTGCTTCAGACTCATGGATTCACTTACACGTCTGTGATTTCTAATCAGTGAACATTAATTGAGAAAAATATTATTTCCAATGATTTTCAAGGATCATTTAGGGAAAATTGATGCTCATGTAAATGATTCTTCTCTATGGCTTTCAGAAGGAAAAAAAATAAAGAGTAGAGTTGTGCTGCCAGCCAGAGCTTCATAGTTTGTCAAAGAAAACCCTTGAGGACGTTGACTTTGTGCAGTGCCCTTCCTTTGCAGCGCTCTTGAGCAGGGCRCAGCAGCAGGGCAGAGAAACCTGAGGTGCAGCTGTGTTCTGGGCAACTTGCTGCTGTGGATTTACGTAGTTGAGAGAAAGTTACTTTCTGCTGTGAAAGATCATAATTGGTATTTTAGTAGATCTCTTCATTGATTGTAGTGTTTCAGTTCCACTGAACAAAATGGTGGTTATTTCAGATATTCATTGAAATAGAWTTTTTGTGATTATATCCTTAACCTTTTAGTCTTGTGGAATTAGAACAACCATAGCATTTTAAGAACATACTTCATCCACCTAAAATTAGTTTCCTTTGTGATTGCTTATTTTTATAGTAGCTGAACTTTGCTTTCTCCCATCGTTTTCGTCTCTGCTAGTCGAGGAATGGAGGGGAGGCAAAGATCTACCAGAAAATTGAAAAGAAATTTATTTGATTAGCTTTCAAGAGTAAGGCTGCCTTTTAGAAGATCATTGCCAACATTAAACAACTTTATAGAATATTTGTTGTGAAATAGCTCCCATTCAGTTGGATAATCATAAATGATTGATAATAAGAAGGAGTACATACATCATGTTTGATGTATGTATCAGTTTTCCAATACAGATCTCACATGTCCTTYTGTTTAAATATCATTCATGAGTCTACATGGATATGGATATTGGCGTATACTTGTATTGTTTTCAGACTACCAGACCGCCTATAGAACAATCTCTGGTTTCTAATTCAGTTTCTTTTTTTTTTAAAAAAAAAAAAAAAATTGTTTTCAGTTTCTTTTAAGACAGACTGAAGCTGAGGAGTTCTGAATAGTGCAATCTAAAGGTAAACAAAAATTTTTAATGAGTTACAGAATTATATAAAAATAACAAAAATGTTGATAAACCAAATATTGTGAATGCARTGGGAAGAAAAAGCCAATGCTATTTAAATTATTTAGTTTGTATTATTCAAAGGTAAACTTAAAGAAAAACTTCAAATTTATTTTAATGTAACTAAAGGATTTTTAGAATTTCATGTACGGACTATAATAGTATATAGCATTTTATCATGCTGTTTTTTAACAGTGCATTAAAAATAGGTCATATCCACTTTGCAACGTTTGACATAGCCATTCTTGACTTGCTTTAGTTTTTCATGCTATACTATTTCATAAAAAAAAAAACCAACTCTGTATACTGTACAACTTAAGATATTGTGATATTACACTTAATTCATACATATAATAATGCGTGTAATTGGAGGTCRAAGCCAGCTTGAATTGATGAATTATATCTTGTAAAGAATAGAGTAACAGGTTAGTACTTGAGCTTTTGGATCACATTATGTTCTATTGGTAGAGTACAGCTAGAAACAATTAAGACAGTTATGAAATATGAGAACACAGAGCTTAATTTAAGGATGCTTTTATAAGCAACAATATTTGTAAAGCACTTTGAATTCAGAGTAGAAGCCCAAACAGAATAGAAATTATGAAGATAAATTTATTTAAAATAGAATAATTATATATAATTTTGCATATTTATGTACATATTAATTCAGAAATAAATATTTTGTTAGCAGCAGTGTCTGCATTTATGCTAGGACATTTTAAGAAAGTCACTGCTACTGTTATCTAACTCATACTGCAACATTTTTCAGTACTTCAGTGCTAATACAGTTTGCAGTGTAGAGCAAGTATATAATTATTTCAAGTACTAGCACTGTAGATATGAAGATATTTTATATTATTGTTTTATTTAGTATGCGTTATATTCTCTGGACAGTCTATACAGCAACTGTTAKCACCATTAAAAGCCATGCCTTCATTTCTATTATTACCCATGCTAGTTAGATTAAGATAGCATGATTATTCCACATATATATATATATATATTTTTAAATCACATATATTTGTGTCTCAGCATTATGAGGCAGTTAAAATGTCTCATAAAGTGAAACATACCATAACTAAAAGCTTAAAATGTTTTTATTTATTTATGAAACTAGGATGCTAAATATTTATTTCAATTTAAAATGTTTCTCGTTGATTTTTTCTCTTAATCCTTAGTCAGGGCTCACATATCAATGTTCTACTGAAACTGAGATAATAAATAGTGATGAAAGTGCTTGTAATTCATGAACGGAACATCATCTCTTCTCTRCTACATAGGATGGACCGATTGTTTTGTAGGTATTCAGGATGCAAGTTTTTTTTTTTTTTCCATTTGTTTTGACATTTTGATCATTTCCTGACTTGGTCGCAGTTGTTAGTGTGAGTCTGCCCACAGTAGTGGAGCCCTACATCCTCTCCTTCCAGCTGGTACTGGTCTGCTCCAAGCCACCATTCTGAATGTTCATTTTCAGACCCATTTAGTTCTCCTGAATAATTCTTTGGTTTCTCATTTGGTAAGTAAATCCCACTTAGATTAGTTGTTGTTTGTTTTGGGGGGAATTATCCCATTCTGTCTTTTCCTCTTTGCTGACCTCCTGCTGCTTGTGAACTCTGATGTAGCTTCTTGAATAAGGAAGGACAAAGGAGGAGACGTTTGGCAATTAATTGATTATGAAGGGGCCCCAGATTATCTGGYTGCTTGAAGGAAATGCTATTTCCCTCCAGAACTGACACAAGCCATGGTGCTTTGAAGATTTACAGGAAGAAAATGATATGGGAGATTTTGATTAAGGAACCAAGGGCAGATGTTGCTTGTGTAATGGGATTTGTCACCACTCTATTATGTGTAAAATTTAAAACTCAAGATAACATATGATTTTTGTCATTATCCCGTTAATGAAAACTACAATATGTGGCTCTGCACACAAATCCCTCTAAGTAAACTCAGGAAAATCTCCTCGCTGTACACTTAAATTCCACTTACTGCAGAAAAATAACTAAGCAAGAAGGAATTAAGTCACCAAAACACTACAGAAATTTTACAGTAATGACATATCAAGTACTGTTTGTTTCACTGATTGGTTTATTCAATTACCTTTCTTATTACTGTACTACTATGTATATCAATACAGTAGCAATGATAGTTGGTATCTTATCAAATTTATTCACTATATTCTGTCAGAATCAAAATGTTCTAATATGAACTTCAGGTCATGAAATTCTGAATTTTTAAGCTTCATTTTTACTTTACTTTGTAGTCAACTATTCACAGGTGCATATCCTCATAATCAAATCACAAGCCAATTTTCATTGACTTCTCATTTTTAGACAATTGGTTATTAGATAGGAAATATAATAAGGAGAGATTTCGTAGAGTGACACCATATTTGGTTATTTCCTGGCTTTAAGTTTTCCTTTGACCATCATTAAAAATCTTCTGGTCTGTATTCTAGTGAAGAGTATTCACATCCATATGATATTCCAGCTGTATGTATCCGTTCATATATATTTATATGTTCAAGCACAAGCTTTGCACATATACCGTAATATACCAGTGATAATTGTAATGCAGACACACACATACAGGAGTGTTATGACTGAATATAAATTTTAGAGTAAAGGTACATTTTAGAGGAATATTTTGTTGCCAAAAATGTGATAAGTTTCTTGATGTTTTAAAAGAAAGATACACAAGGAAATGATGTGCACCTTTAGCCTTCCAGAAATAATTCCAGAAGTATTGTGATGTTTGTTTAGATTATTAGCTCACCAAACAAATACTTGGAATCAAATTGAATTATAAACAGAAGATGAAATTCCAGTTATCAGGACAACATGAAACTCATCTGAAAGTAGTAGACAAATTGTTCCTTAAGGAGAGCGATTTCTCATAAAAATGGATAGAGTCAAAATCAGTAGATTTTTTGATACATCAAGGCAATTGCTCAAGAGAAACCACTGCCTAACAGGAGCAGTTTCTCAGATGGATTTTGCTGCATATTGAGTAACTGCCATAAGCCACAGGAAATTAGTCCAAATATGTTTATGTATAGAGTCCTTCCTTATTGTCTTGGAAATGAAAAAGAATAAAGAATAATAATTTTTTCTTTGTTTTACTAAATTGACCAATATTTTTGATGTGGAGAAAAGCTTATGTTCATGGCTGGTTTTCAAACACAAGGAACACTGGCATTCCAGATAGGTGTGAACCTCTCTTGCCTAATATACAGTTGCTTCTGTGTGTTGTGTAGCATTGTCACGGAACGAGCGGTGAGGGAGTGAGCGACAAAATGCACTTCACTYGGGTGAAATTGATAATGRTAGATTTATTGAYAGAACAATGATTTYGCGAGGTATGGCAAGGGCACTTTCGATTATTTACTGTATGGAGGTTCAGAATTATTTGGGAAGCCCTCCCGTTGGGTCACGAGGTTCAGATCGGACGGATCCGATCTTAGTCCCAGACCTGGTCAACGGTTTYTRTCTAARGGAWTTTATACACAGTTACAGAATAAAAATGAGCACAAAAGGAGAGAGAAGGAGAGAAGAAAATAGCATGCTATAGGGAACGCGTTATAGTTCCAACTATTCTGCTGTAGAAAGGCCTTTCTTATAATTGATCCCTTCTGTGGGGAAGACTTCTCCTCCTCACTCGCCAGACCCTCCGTTAGGAAGGCTTCTTCCCTGGCAGGCAAGCCCTCC